>AWWV01016171.1:0-10956 GCA_001974805.1 Corchorus capsularis
ATTTAATATTTATTACTATCTCCGTCCCATATTATGTGTCCACTTTTTCCCTAATAGAAGTGGACAGATAATATGGGACGGAGGGAGTATTATTTATGCATTTATAATTGATATAATTTTGTTAAGTTGATAATGTACGTACTTGAGGTTTTACTAGGCAACCTTTATGGGGTCACCTTAAGGAATTGCATGCTGTAGTGAAGCTATGCACACAGCCTCTGCTTTTTGGATCATATGAATATTCCTATTTGGGTCAAGACCAAGTGGTGAGATAAGTAACAAAAACAGTCTGTTTGATCTCTGTCCACGTAGAAACATGATCTGAATCGAGTTTTTGCTTCGTCTGTTTTTTGTTATATGTAATTAGGCTCATGTGTTCAGAGGAGAATCAGGAGAATGTGCTGCATTTCTAGCAAACAATGACAATACCACCACAAGTGCTAAAGTCCACTTCCAGAATTCTTCATTTAATCTGCCCCGAATGTCCATAAGTATCCTGCCAGACTGCAACAATGTAGCCTTTAATACCGCCAAAGTAATTAAGGCTAAATCCTCACTGACTCGCTTCTTGTTTTTTCTTTTGGTATATATTCCATTTGTTAATTACTGTCAGATTAACAGGTAAGCACACAGCAAAATACAAGATCAATGTCAGTGAAACATAAGTTTGATTCAAGTGAGAATTGGGAAGAGTATAGGGAGCCTATCCCCACCTTTTCCAACACGTCTTTGAAAGCCGGCGAATTGCTAGGTCATATGACTACAACAAGAGATACGTCTGATTACCTTTGGTACACTGTGAGGTATTGTATTTTCATAGATTCGAAAAACAAATTGTTTGAAACGTATTGTATTACGGTATTAACATGCTGAAAATGCTTGCACTTTTATCATGAAAATGCAGGTATCAGCATGACTCGGATGCTAAAGCCGGGCTTTATGCAGTATCTGAAGCACATGTTCTACATTTATTTGTTAATGGAGCATACATAGGTTAACTTATTAATCTCTGTTTTTTTTTTTTTGGTAAATCACCAACTATATATATGTATATATTTATGTAACTCTAATTATACCAAGTTGTCATCCTATTATCAGGAAAATTAGAGCAACAAAACCCTCCAAACAGCTTATAACATAACATGACATTCTGATTCAATGTTTTTCTTCTTTAGGATATGCATATGGTGGGAAAAGGTACTTCAAACTAGAGGAAACGGTTCACTTGAATAATGGAACAAATGAGATTGCCTTGCTCAGCGTCATGCTCGGATTTCCGGTACTTCTCTTTTCATGTTAATTAAATGTCTGATAACAACTTTGATGCATTATTATTACTAGTATTTAGTAAAGAATTAATGTAACTTGATCCTTACAACAGAGAAAAATTTTAAACATTCTTGGGATTGTGTTTAACAAATAGTAGTTGTGATCTTTTGTGATCTATCATCTAAATAAGAAGCTAGCTAATGAATCATTTCAATTCTCATGATGTAAAGGATTCGGGAGCATATCTTGAGCATAGGACTTTAGGCATCAAAAAAGTGACGATTCAGAGCCAAATGCTCAATGACTACCAATGGGGATACCAGGTAATCACTTTTCCTCCATGATTTTTTGATGCTGCATCCATTACTCTTTGTTCAAACTAAAAGCAAAGAAATGGCCGCTAGATTGTGCTGATGGTGTTGACATTTTTCCATAAAAATTTTAAGGTTGGCTTGACAGGAGAAAGTTTAAGAATTTTTACTCAACATGGATCCAAAAAAGTTGAATGGACTAGTTTTCATGGCAAACGTCATAGACTAGTGTGGTATAAGGTGAGGATATATATATTGGTAATTTTTTTACCGGCCGTAAATATATATATATATATATATATATATATATATATGTCATAAAAAGGAGATAGATGGCCTAACCCTAATCTTCTTTATTCCTTGCGCGCGCAGACTCAATTTGATGCACCTCAAGGAAATGATCCACTTGCACTGAACCTTGGTTCCATGGGAAAGGGTGAAGTTTGGGTTAATGGCCAAAGCATTGGCCGATATTGGGTCTCGATTCACACACCAGAAAATAGGCCTTCGCAAACATGGTAATGGTAATAGACTAATAGTTTCTGCAATAATATTAAGTTGCTGCTGTTGTGTTAAAACACCTTTTTTTGCTTAATTAAATGCTCAAGTCTTTTCCAGGTACAACGTCCCTCGAGCATTCCTGAAATCTAAGAGAAACTTGTTAGTTATACTAGAAGAAGAATATGGGGATCCTGTCAAGATTACATTGGACACAGTTTCGATTTCAAATGTATGTGGGCATGTCTCTGAGTCCCATTTGCCCCCAGTTCCGCAAACTCTGACTCTGACTGACGTGAACTATAACAACATGGAACACATAAATAAGGTTCACCTCCATTGTCCTCCACACACAAACATTTCCAGCATCCTCTTCGCCAGCTTTGGAGCTCCCTCTGGTGATTGCGACAACTATGCTACCGGAAACTGTCATCTGTCTGACTCGAAAGCCATTGTTGAGAGGGTAAGCTTCCACGTTCCCTGTATCAAATTCATATATGACCTTAGTTTTAGCTGTTCACATTCACCGCTTTTTATTTCAGTCTTTCATTTCATGCTGATATATATTTCACTACAACTGTGTCTGTGACAATAATCTTTGCTGCAGGCCTGTTTGGGGAAAAAGAAATGTTCTGTTAGCCTATCGGATCCAGATTTTGGTATTGATCCATGTCCGGGCATCCCAAAGAGTTTGTTGATAGATGCACAATGCACATAAAAGGAGAATATATACTTAAATTACTAGCCTTTTATCTGTATATACATACTATATGATATATATGTACCCTTTTCAAGGGGAAACCACAAGAGATGACTGAAAACTTCGGATCACCAACTACTGTAACCTGTATCAATAACAACTTTTACCAAAATTCACCATAAATCGAGAATAATAATGTGAGATTATACGATTTTCCATTAATGAAAAGCTTATTATTATCTGGTTTATCTATTCTTGTTATGTTTATAATTTTTCTTGCTTTCTTGAATGCTGCTATACCCAGATTTGTACCGCCATTTCTAGACCCCTTGGGAGTTATCAAAATTCATAAACTTTAATCCACAACAAGAATGAATAACTTAAAAGAAACTCACAAGGACTACTGATATGTAAGCGATGAAAATGCTATCTACAACCTTATCAAGGAAATAATGCATTGATATAATAATTACAAAGAATCAAACCAGATAATTTACTGAAAAAATGTTACATTTTTCAGCGTCCAAATAGTACTTGAAGAATCAAGTCCTCCCTCTGTCTCTTACATCAATGCCTATGAAGTATACATTCTGTTCTGCATATACAGAACAAAAATGGACAAAATTTTAATAAAAATACAGTAGTGGCACATCATTCAGTTACAATTATACTAAGACCACTTCATACTTTTTGTTGCTCTATCTAAAAATCAGTGATTTGAATACTTTTGCAGTAATGCTTGACATTGGAAATATTCTTCTGGGTACCAAGAGGGGATAGTTCCAGATATAGAGAATTGTACCTGATAGGCCTGAGCATGCTTATAACAGCAACTTGTTGAAGCCAGACATGTTTCCAGGCAATATGGTATTCAATTTCCACCAATCCCAATGATCTATCTTAACTTCCTAAGAGGTTCTTGTGTTTGATCTTTAGAGATATATCATCTTAGGACCTTGCCTTAAGAAAAGAATGCTCTGAGTAAAGGCTGCTAGATGGCAAATGTACACATATCTGGTCTACAAGGAATATATTTCAAAATTTTCAATTATAACTGTCATCGCTGGTGCACTTGTTACGGTCTTTCCTTTTGGAATTTCTTTTCTCTTGAATACCCTGAAAGTGTGATGGCAAGAGGGCCTTCTGTGAAGGCAATTCAGCAATAAACAGTAGAGTTTGAGCCCAGCCAGCATATTCCCCATATTTGCTCACAAATGCCTCTGCCACACGGTTGCAGAGCTTAGGTGTCAAACGAGCACCTCCAAGCTCAGGAAGGAGGTATCTTGTAGCAATCTTGCTCCACAAAACAATATAAAAACTTCCATGTTAGAATTCTTGGGTTCATTATCGTCAAAGAAAAAGAAAAAGAAATTATTGGGTTCATAGATACAGAAGAAGAAAAAAAGTTAATTTACTAATGTTTATATCCATAACCATCCAGAGTATATAACATAATGTTACACCAATCTATGTCATACTTTACAAGAAATTATAGAGGCATTCCATGATCTTAAAATGCAATCCAATGAGCAAAGGTTATTTATTCCTATTGTAGCATCATAATGTTCATCATTACCTACTTGCCTATCCCCTCCTCCCCGTTCACTTCAATTGGGATTCTACTTTCAGTTACTCAACAGCCAAGTTAAAGAAAGCAAAATGATTCTGAAAGGGTGGAATCCCACTTCTGAACCGAGGTTGGTTCTTAATGTAAGCCTGCTCAACTTCATTCAAGTCCTTGGTGCTCACAAATATAACACATAAAACACTATCCACACAGACAATTGTTACGCTACAGCAATGAAGCATACCTGCCACACATGTGTATCAACGGGAATGGCATGGTGCTGATCAAGAGAAAAGAGAGCAATGCATGCTGCTACCTTGGGACCAACTCCAGGTAAAGTACATAGAGCATCAATTACCTCTGCAAGATCCAATTTACGAAGAGAGAGGAGCCATTGAGCACCTCCATCTGGTTTTGATCGCAAAAGATCAACCGTGCCAGTTATGTACTTGGCCCTGCTCACCCATATCATGAAAATAGCTCCATATCAGACCATGATTACAATGCAAAACAGATATTCAAAATCCTATCCACGCATACCACACATCAGCTGCCATATTGCAATTTGACAAGAAAATGATCAAACAAACATAGCTGTCAGGATTACGCAATTATACAGTTATTAAGCAACACATTACTATTATGCAATGTAATAGTTTGACAAACATTCTTGAGGTAGCCGCAAAGATATTTCTCCAACCACTTTTTTTACTTCTTTGTTCTACTTCTTTCTGACATGACATGGCATATAATTCTTAGGTGAATTTAAGAATGGGGGCGTAGCAATGGGTTGGAAGAGTCTAAAATCTACACATTAAGATATCAACATTTTGGGTACTTTGTTCAGCTGCAGGAATAAGAGCTCAGCATTCCCATTAATATTTCTTCTGGTAAAAACACAATTCAAAACGCAAGAAAATTTACCGAGTACAGGCTACAAGGAACCACTCCATAAGGAACTTTAAAGCAGCCAATAACAACAATATAAGCAGCATTAATGCTGATAAGCAATCAATTGAAGAAAAGAAACATAAGAGCCCAAATTAACAAATACTAACACAAATAAAAGAAAAGAAAACAGAGTGATATAATCACCTATAACCAAAACCAGCCTGTCTTAGCTCTTCCTCGGAAACGACTGATAAACGTTCCAATGAAGGGAACTCATGAAACTCAAACCCACCAACACTGCCCAAATAAGTGCCCAAAGAGGAAACAAAATCCACCATTTTAGTAATCCTCCCAATATTATTATTAGAAGAACATAGGAACTGGACCAAGCACTCCACTGGGTCCTGCCTCAAAACCCGAGCACCCTTCAAATGCTTGGCCAGCTCAGCAAACCTCGGGTCATTCTCCGAGAAAACCTCCCAGAGCTTGGCCAAGGAAATGCCGACGTTGAGAAAGTCAAGGAGGGCCAGCTTGGCGGCGGATTCGGAAGGTGTGGAGTGGATGAGGTAACTAACGTCGCCGTTTTGCAGGTGTTTGAGGGAGACCAAGTGGGGTCCAATGGTGCCGCTATATTGGAGCAGACCTGTTTGTTTCCAGCGGAAGGTTTGGCCTGTAGGGAAAGTGAGGGGAAGGGAGAGCTCCGATTGAGAGACGTTGAGTGGGACCCATTTCTGGTGGGCTTTGGGATTTTTGGAGGAGATTGGTGGGGTTTGGGGCGGTGGCGGTGGTTTTTGCTTGGCGGAGGCGGGGGAGAGCGGCGTTGAAGGTCTTGGCCTTTTCATTCTTAAGATTAAGAAAGGTTTAATGGAGTGCATCAAAGGAGAGAGGTCATTTTCCTTTAATTGTTAATTGGATGCTGCGCGTTGTGGTGTATTTTTTAAAGAATTCTAAGCTGAATTCATATTCCTGTTATACTCGGTGAAGGATTGTTTGGAACTTCTACAAGGTGATTGGATTAGAGAAGTTAGACATATTTTTCGAGAAAGAAACAGATGTGCGGATTGCTTAGTTTCTTTGGCCCATGAGATTGATCAAAGAGTATTCAAAGCATCTACCTTCCTCACCACGTTCAAGTGCAACGGATCTGTAGTATCTACTATTGCTATTGATCCAGCCTCTATCAATTCCTTTTGAAAAAGCTAAGAACATCATTAAGGAAAGGGCCTCGATCTGGGATCATCCTCCGATTTACCAACAAGGGGTTGGATCAAGTGGTAAGCGGCCTGTTCCAGCTTAAGCAGGTCTCGGGTTCGAGACCTTGCGTACGCAGCTGCCCCTGTTGGGAGACTCACCCACCATAACCAGGTGCGCGACGCGGGTCGAATCCGGATTAGTCAGGGCTAAGCCCTGGATACCGGATGGGATACCAAAAAAAAATCATCCTCCGATTCACAAGTTCTTCCGTTACTGCAAAATGACAGAAATGGAGTTGGCATTGTGCGACCTTAGTCGTTAGTCTTTACATATCTTGTTCATTTGTATCAAAAAAAAAAGGATGATAACTGTAATACGACCTCAGTTGATAAAGGTTGTGGAACCTGCCGAGGCGGGTAAAAGTACTTAATTGGTCCCTGAAGTGGTGGAATGTGCAAATAGGTTCCTCAAGTAAAAAAATAAGCAATTGAATCCCTGAAGTGGAGTTAACGGAGCAATTGGGTTACTGTCGTTACAATCCGTCAGGAGCACAGTCAAATTGACCAACGTGCAGTGACGCCGTCAACTTTACTAACATGGCGTAATCCACATCATGTTATTAGGGATGTCAACAGGTAGGGTACCCGTGAATTTTGAGGTACCCGTACCTTAACTCTATTATTTTCTAAGGTACCCGAACCCTATAACTACCCGTACCCTACCCGTATAAAATATCAACTACCCGTTAACTACCTGAACCCGATAAAAAACCCGAATATTTTTCACATTATAATTAAATAATAATAAATTAATTAAAATTAAATAAATAACTTTAAGATTAACTTGTATTATTGTAAAACAAAGTTAAAAATTATATTTTTAACCATAAACAAATTTTAATTAGGTTTATTATGAGTAAGTAAAAATATAATATATAAATAAAAATTTAATATTAAAACAATTAATATTAAAAGCCGTCGCTTTTCACCGAGTTCCACTTTCTTTTTTTTTTCTTTTTTTTGGGAGAATTTTAAATAAGAGCAGTGTATCAACAATTATTATTGCTTGATATCATGTCAAATTAAAATTAGTAAGAAGGAAATGAAACTCTTAAAAATTACTCCATTCGTCCCATATTATCTGTCCATTTTTCCCTAATAGAAGTGGACAGATAATATGGGACGAAGGGAGTATTAAAGAGGAGATTGTAATGACATTTTCACCCTTAAAATTGCAATTCAACTCCAAAAATGCCAACTCTAATCTGGGCAAAAAAAAAAAAATTGGCCAACAAAAAAGTATGGGAAAAAAATCGAGATTTTGGATATAAAAAAATATGTAAAGGAGTTGAACAAAGAAATCTTGGGAAGAAAAAGTAAAAGAGCTCGGGTCCAACATTGGAAAGATTATACAAGATTAACAAACCCGAGCTCTATTATATATTACTAGTTAGATGCGCCCGCGCCATGTCGCGGGAATTCGGCATTATTTTACGGTAGTTTGTTGGTAGTTTGTTGGTAGTTTGTTCGAATATGATTGAAGAACTTGAAGTTATGCTTGTAATAATGTATAAAAGCGCAGTAAGAATGAAAGCTTCAATGATGTCAAGTTTTAAAAGTTCAAGTCACATACATGATATTTAAGAAATATCATAGAAGTGAACCAAGTGAACAAAAGAAATATGAAAGTCCCAAACAAATGAAAAAGGGAAAACAAATTGCCTCATATTGCTTCAACTCCTTTTCAAGTATGCGGAGCTGTTCCTTCTTGAATTTGAAGACAACGCATCTTCATTTGATTCCAATTCTTCAAAATCAACCGGATTTCTTCATCATATCCGAGAACATAGCAAGAGAACGTTGATTCAACATTCTTTCAATAGAATCCCTTGCCTGTTGTGCTAGCTTTTCCTCCCAACAGATGAAAAAGGGAAAATAAATTAAACAGGCTAATAGAAAATAATAATCATCGAAAAAAACTACAATTGTCTCGAATAACAGAAGTCCCTACAAAAAAAAAAAGTCATGGAGTAGAATCGGCAAGTATCAAAATACTTAGTAAAAGAGTAAAAGAAAATATTAATGAAATCAAACTTTATAAATAAATTTTCATTTTATTTTTTGCTACCGTAAGAGGGAGGGAGGGAGGGGGAGGGGGATTTATATATATCCTTGGTGAAAATTGTATGATCATAAGCAATTTTAGAAGGCAATTTCTTAAAGAATATGAAGATAGTGATCACAAACAGAAAGAAAAGTGTGTACAAAGTTAGAGCTTAGTGGCAAAAAACAAACAAAAATGAAAACACTCAGTTCAGAATATAATGAGGCAAAGCGCAAAGAGGATAAATTCAGCGGCAAAAAGGAGCATAGATGCATTGAATCAGAGAGCCAAAAAAGTGAGATACTCAAGGAAAAAACTCACCTCAATTGGCAGTAGTATCATGAACATTGAATATGACCGTATGATGAAATCTCGAAGCCTACAATCACCAAATGTGGGTTATGGTCAAAACATGTCTCAACATATGTATAAATAAACTCAGGATTGACAGCCCCAACTGCATTGAATATCAAGATTTTCCCTTTGTGCAACTAACAAAAAGAATGCTAAAGATGCTCTCACCTCATATATGTTTCTTTATGGTGCAGGTACTCGGCCAAACAGAATATATTTGTATACACAATAAACAGTTCGAGAAAGGCTTCCTTCTGTAAATACAGGCTCTAATTGAATTCTGCAAATATTGTAAAAATGTTGAAAATAAATATTGAATGTCTCAAGGTTCAAGCAAGGAGAAATATTGGATCTAGTCCATCGATTCAAAACCATTTGATTATAAGAAATTTGTGTAAAAAGGGTTCATGGCAAATTGGTTACTTTGGCTCTTGAGATTTTGCTAATTGTCAAAAATCTATTTAGAATTTAGCAATACTCACGTTACACCTTCAGATACATTGCATACAAAAGTCTCATTCCATTCTAGATCACTCCATTTTCCTGCAAATAAGCAATGCAGACACTAAAAACATATTAATTTGACTTGTAACTCTAGCTATTCCAAGCCATCAAGCAGCTATATTCCATGATTCCAACATATTTTCTTAGTTGATAGAACTAAATAACATCAGTCTTATATGGCTCAAGAATGAAGCAAAATATGCTCATTAGAAAGTCTTTATTAATAACTTCAATTCAAATAAGAAATTACTTGGAGCAACATAACTTAGAAGGAAAAAATGTTTCCCTGTTCATAATCATGTTCACACTAATCAAAGAACTGACAAAGAAGAATCACCTTTAGACAAATAAGCAAAACATGTTTAAGCAATTATTTAGAAACATATAAAGATTGAACTCCAACAATTGAAAGAATACGCCATGTCAAGCCACAGAAACTCTTTCATGTACCAATCCGATCACAATATAGATTGGAATTTGAATCAGAATTGTATGGCAAAAATGACCCAAAAGAGGAATAAATTAAGTTATAAGATAGTCTTTAAGAATATACCTTCATTGATCCAAGAATTGTGGTACTGAGAAACTAAAATTCTAACCTCCAAATGAAAGAGAAAAACAGATAAAAAACCAAACGGAAGAAACAAATTCTAAGCAAGAACACACATACACAACAAATTCAAAGGAATGTAGCAAAAAAAAAAACAAATTCAAAGGAAAAAAAACCCTAATGCGTCAGATTCAAACAAACAAAGAAACTTGCAATATATTATGATTCCAAGGAAGAAATATTGCAATAACCAATCAAGTAACTGCATACCCACTTGCAAGTTAACTAACCAATTTCCATATAAGCAAGTAAATCAAACCACCATCGAAGAAAAAGCTACAAACAATTTCCTCCTGCGCAACAAAAGGTAAGATCAGAGAACCAACCTTTTTCTTCATCAACTTCATAAAGGGATTAAAGATGAAACCTTCCTCTTCATTGACTTGGAAATTGCAACAAACCCATCATCAATAATCTACCTATAGACAAACAAACACAATCAAAGAAAGATAAATTTTTTTTTGCCTAAAGAACCCAGATAATTAAACACCACATGCACCATTTTTGTTTAACTTGCGAAATCCCTCCTCCTGTCTTTCCTTTCTGTAGCCATGGGTAATTTCGTTTTCCTCTCTCATCATCCTTTCTCTCGGATTTAAACAGAAAATCGAAGTCAAGAGCTCCGATTAAACTCATTCCAATGGTCTGAGACAAAGTAAAATTCTTTGATTAAACCGAGATAATGAATGAGTAAGAAAAGAAAAATCTTCAATGAAAAAAAATACTCCTTCAACTAACCTTCGATCCTCCCTTCAACTGCCAAAAATGAATTCTTTCTTGGATTTTCTGACTCTCGGCCTCTCAGCATCTCAATTTAAAAAAAAAACAGAAAAGTAGATTGAAGAAAGAAGGATTATTTTAGAGATAAGAAAGAAAAATAAAAGAGAAAGAATTGGAGTTTGTCTTCTGGAAATAACATGGAGAAGGAGATGGAAGAGAAAAAGAGAGAGGAAAA
>AWWV01016172.1:0-68111 GCA_001974805.1 Corchorus capsularis
ACAAAACTTAGGGTTTGTTGATTGAAAACCTTAGAACCAAAGATGAAAACAGCTGAATAAGACAATAATGTTATTGTTGAAGTTTTTAACACTTCGGTTACCCCAACTAGAAACTAATGTGCAGTTGGTTATGTGGAGTGGAAGTGCTTTGCTTTTCTATTTTCGTTAGTAAATCGAATTAATTGATCTTCCTGGTCTTGCGAAACTAATCCCCAGTGTAGTACTCATCCTTCTAGCATTACTTCGGTCAGCCTTTGGAAACACAAATAACTTCGATTTCTCAAGACTGATTTTAGAACCACAGACTTCAAGAATTAGTGTTTGAGACAATTGAATCTTAGGTTTAAGTGTCATATGTTTAATACAAGACTACATTTTCAAGAAATTCTTATATTTATAGAGAAATTTTTTTATATGTTTAGAGTAATAAATAACAATTCTTAAAAAAAAAAACGTCTGTGGCGCCAGCGCGGGCCGATCAACTTGTATAATATTATTTTATACTAATGCCCTTAATGATCATTTTGCATCTTATCTCACCGCCACACTAAACACATATTTTTGCTATGTTGATTAAGTTCTCATAGCTATAATTCTAATCTCACAAGTACAGTAACTAATTTTTCCATTTTAATCTCCCCATCACCAATCTCACCGTTTTACCAAACAGAAAATAATCTCAATTTTCTAAAAATAAAGGTTAGTGAAAAGGGTAAATTACGTAAATGGTCACTTAACTTTAGGTGAATTTCTATTTCGGTCACCTAACTATAAAAGGTAACATTTTGGTTACTTATATTTGTAAATATTTTGATCCCCCAATTACATAACATGATGATGAGGCTATATCATATGGCATGTTCGATGACATTTTCACATTTTCATGCTATGTCATCATGTCAGGTGATATATTATATGATATATGACGTATCATATTATCATGTCACGTGAAATGATTGATGATATTAATGTGCCACATAGGCGAATTAAGGGTTGAGTGACAAAAATATTCAATTTTACAAAAATGACCAAATTGTTACTTTTCATAATTGGGTGATCGAAACTCATCTAAAGTTAAGTGACTAAATTTGTAATTTAATCTAAAATAAGAAAAATAAGCAAATAAATACAATTAAAACGAAGGGAAAAAAAGGAAGAATTCTTAATTATGAATTGGTAAACACCGCCCCCCTTTTAACATTTTTGCCCTTTCTTCATATTTTTTCTATTTTCTAACTTCACACCCTTTAAAACTTTCAAACAACATTCAAACTAAAATCTTTACTTCAAACAACCTTTAAATCTTTACTTCATTTTCTTCAAACTCTCTAACTTAAAATCCTCTAAACCATTCGAACTAAAACATAAAAAATCATGTCGGATTTGAATCTTGGCAGAGGCAAAGCACCTATGAGATTTATACTGGTAAGATTTATGAAAATTAATGTTTTGTAGATCTAGATCTAGAGAAATAGGTGTTGAAAATGGCTGTGCCGCCCTAGTGGGGCGGCAAGGCCATTTTTTAATAAGCATGCCGCCCTCCTTGGACGGTAATGCCACGGTTGTGCCGCCCTAGTGGGGCAGCAAGACCATTTTTTAATAAATTTAATTAATTGAATATTAATTATTATTAACTTAAATTTTGAAATTCTTAATTTTAATTTAGATTAATTATTGTTAATTAGTTCATTTATGATTAATCTATTTTGAATTTTGAAATTTAATTAACATTAATTATTGTTAAATAGTTTATTAGGGTTAATTATTTTATTAGTTTTAATTAGTTTATTTACGATTAATTATTGTTAATTAATTATAGTTGTTAATATGTTGTAGAGGAGAGGAGGAGGGGACTAGCTCTGGACCGCGGCACATTAGGAGTCGCAATGTAAATGCCTCCGCCCGCAGGGAGAGAGAGGCTGAGTTTCAGAGGGAGAGAGCTTTAGAGGGAGAGAGAGCTTCAGAGAGAGGCTCAGATTCTGAGGGAGAGAGCTGTTGTGAGGGAGCAGATTCGTCTTGATGAATTGCAGCGTGCTCAGCCGGGTTATTTTGATGGGGCTGAGGACTAGACTTCGTCTGATTCGCACTCCAAGCCCCACCCCTATATTAATCTCCCTCTTACGAGGGGTGTAGGAGGCTGCTTTGCTAGTACTAGATCGACATCAGGTACATAAATGTTTTGATTTGTTACAAATTTAGTTATTAATTTTATATTATTACATTAGTAAATTAATTTAATTAATAATTACTTTATTAATTTTAGGGAGTACGAAATGATCCAAACGAGCCCGCACCACTGATGATAGCTGGGTGGTTAGTGAGTTAGTGCCAGGTGACCTTATAGATGGTACTGTAATTCCAGTTTTCTTGGGCACATAGCATCGCGTATGTTGGAGGGCCAGATGAGAGGTGACCTGAAGTGCCAGAACAGGAAAATTATTTGCTAGAGGTTGAGTCGCTGGTACGAGGTCTTGCCAGGGGAAGCGCGGGCGATGATTCACCGGACTGGGTTACAACACCTCCCTTCCACCATGTTCGGATTGATTGATCCTCCACTGATCTCTGCGTTCGTCGAGCTGTGGCAGCCCGATATGAACTCATTTCACATGCCGTTCGGTAAGATGACCATCATGCTGCATGATGTTCATCATATTCTGGGTGTGCCCATTGCGGGACATTTGATTACTGCCGATCCGGACTTTCAGGATTTGCAGTTAGCCTGTATGCAACAGTTGAACGTTGATGAGGCGGTCTTGAATAGTCAGCACTGGGATTCTGGGGGAGTTTTAACTGAGTCGGTCTTCGATTTGTGTGGGGCCAATCGAAGACCGACTAATAATATTTAACATAAAAAATTATTTTTTATAAATATATTAAAGAATGCATGTGCTGCCCTAGGATGACAGTACGCCGTGGCTTATGCCGTCCCAGGAGGACGGCACGGTCATCAGCCCCAAATCTCCCCGAAAATTGCATTTTTCTTACATCGTCATCAAAATACGACACATTATCTTCCATTTCCGGAGTTTTCGGACTATTCTACGTTCGTGATAGCTTGAAGATTTCAGAGGATTTAAAAAGATAGAAAATTAAACAAAGGACAAAAGCGTAAAATGTGAGACGGTAAGTAGCAAAAAGGGGAAAGTGTTTGTCAACACCCTTAATTTTGGTTGGGAGTTGAGACTTGGGACTTGGAGTGTAGAAATAAAATCAGCCGCTAAAATGACAGCTGTTTCACCAAAACGCAAAAACCCCAAAACTCAACTGCTCTGAAGTCGAAGGGCACGAAGGCAGGCAGAGAAAGAAACAGAGCCCAAAAAAGAAAAAGCCCTATTCTCTTCTCCCTCTTCCCTTCCATTTCCCTTCTCTTCTTCTGCCTTTCCGACAATTCGACCCCACAATTTCTCCGCATTTCACTCTCTCTCTAAATTCCCCCCCTTTCGAAAAAAATCAAAACCCCCAAATGCCAGCTTCTCCTTCAGGTAATCAATCTCTTCTCCTCTCTCCCTTGAATTTACAAAAATACCTTCACCTTTTTTTTCTTCATTTTTATCTTCTAATTCAAAATTTGAATTAATTAATTTTTTTTCATAGTAGATGGTCGGGGACGATGGAAGCGGCGGAAGCGGGAGCGAAGAGCGAAGCACCAGCAAGAAGAAAACGATGTCGTTCCGGAGGACGACGAAGATGAAGAAAACAACAATAACGATGACCTCGACAACCACCGTGAGAACTCTGGGGACGATGCCGTTGGAGCTGTTACGGATCCGTCATTAGCGGGTCCCAGTGAGAGTGAGGTCCTCTCCGACGGTGGTGTCCGCATCTCCGAGTTCCCAGCAGTGGTGAGGCGGACGGTTAACCGTCCTCACGGTTCTGTAATGGCGATCGTGGCGGCTGAGCGGGCTGGTTTAGTTGGGGATAGCAAGGGGCATCAACAGGTGGCAGTGGCGGTTTTGGAGAATATTTCACACGGGCAGTTACAGGCTGTTTCGACGGAAGCTCCCTTGGTTGAGCCGGAGAAGTTTGTGATTACTCCCCCTCCGATAATGGAGGGACGTGGTGTTGTTAAGAGGTTTGGAAGTAGGGTTCATGTTCTCCCAATGCATTCAGGTATGATTTAACTCTCTGTCTAATATCTCTGAGCTTTAGTATTTGTCTGCTCTTGTTTTCCAGTCGAAGGCTAGAACTATTGAAATAAACTCTAAATTCTGGCTTTGTTTTCAGTTTTTGGTAAATGAGGGATGGAATTAGATTGAGCCTATTTATGTTAATTGACAAGGTTGCATTTTGATATTTCTGTGTTGTTTTCTTCGATTTTGAACTTCTTTCTATAATGCTTAGCATTCCATTGAATGCTCTTATCAAATAGTGTTACTATTAGTAGGACTTTAGAGTGTGAGTTTTTCCATTGACTTTCAATTAGAGCTCTTTTTTAACTTACCCTTGTAACATTTCATGATACTGTGATGGATTTTTTTTTTGGTTAAAAAGTTGTTTCTTTATCAGCTTGTTTATTAAGATGCACTGTTCAAGGAGTCTTTTGGCAAAGTATGCACTTAAATTTCTTTATATTTTTGCCCAGAGATGAACTAGGAAACGTTACATTCATCTTTGTGACTAAATTAGCACCTAGGGTTATCTTTGGTTTGAATCAATTCTAAGAAACATCTTGATTTAGCCAGATCAGAAATGGGATCTCAAAACAAATGTTTAAGGTGGTTGGGTCTGTTACATGATATGAGTCTCATGTTATGTCTCTCACTTAATGCATACAAGTAAGATACTACCACATGTTTCTTTTTGTTCTATTTCTTCTGCTTGCAAATATTAGAAGGATGTTAAAGGTCTGAGCTTTTTCTGCACATGCTCTCTCTCTTTTTGCAATTATTTATCTTCTCAATTGTGTATTAATATTTGGTTGGTGTTTGTGGGATTCCCTTGCAAGCAGAGTGGTTTTCACCTGCCACAGTGCATCGACTAGAAAGACAAGTTGTGCCGCATTTTTTCTCTGGAAAATCACCAGAACATACTCCAGAAAAGTACATGGAATGTAGAAACCACATTGTTGCCAAATACATGGATGATCCAGAGAAGAGAATCACAGTTTCTGATTGCCAGGGATTGGTAGATGGTATCAGTATTGAGGATTTAACTCGAATTGTTAGATTTCTTGATCACTGGGGAATTATTAATTATTGTGCTGCTGCACCAAGTCATGAGCCATGGAATGGTGGGTCCTACTTAAGGGAGGATCAAAATGGTGAGGTTCATGTGCCATCAGCTGCTTTAAAGTCTATTGATAGTTTGATCAAATTTGACAAGCCAAAATGTAGGCTGAAGGCAGCAGATGTGTATTCATCATTATCATCTCATGATGATGATTTCTCTGACTTGGACAACAGAATAAGAGAGCGCTTATCTGATAATAATTGCAGTTCTTGTTCTCAACCTATACCCACTTCATATTATCAGTCACAGAAGGAGGTATGTGATTTTTGTGCCCCTGTTAATCTTAATTTCTTTCATACTAGGTCCCAATAATTCTTCATTCCATTATCCATCCAATCAATATCGTGCTAGCAATAGTAGGATTTTTTGTGCTTTCCTTTACTAAAAGGCTATACTATCTGATTATATTATCCAAGAGAAACACAGTTATGTACAACTATTGCTTTAGCGAATATCAAATGAAAGACACTGAAAAGTCTATATTCCTTTTTTGCTGTGAGTAGAGTATGTTTATTTCAATTGGTTTTGGTGGTCACTGGTCAGGAAAGGAACACATGTAGATTTCTATTGCTATTTTTGTAGACTAGAAAGTTTCCTGCTAAAGCTTGCAGTTCTTTGTAGTAGCTTCTTTTAGTTCAGTTTACAATGCTGTCAGAGAGTGATTGGCTTCACTTGATTTAGCATCTTACCGTCTGTTAACACTTCTAGGCAGTTGTTAGGTTAATTTGGGGTGCATGTTGGATGTAGTAAATAACTGATGATGGCAATAACTCATTTATATTTAAGACACTCAATGACTCAAATCATGTGAATCATTTACTAAAGTTCTCAACGTGATTGCTTGCTCGAAAGTAGTGAGAAACTGAACCGTGAGGTGAACAGTGCTTTGATTCAGGTGTAGAACCAACTTTGATAAGTATGTTTTGTGGAGCTACATCTAAAAAGCAATTGCTCAACTCTGAAATGTTAGGGTTGTATGTGGATATGGAGTGCTGATGGAATTGATAATCCTTCAACATGTTGATTTGCCTAAATACTGGTGTTAATTATGCTCATTTGTTTCTATTATTGGCTAATTTGACAGGTTGATGCACTAATGTGCTTTGATTGCTTCAATGAAGGGAGATTTGTTTCTGGTCATTCAAGCATAGATTTTGTTCGTGTAGATTCAGCAAAAGACTATGATGACCTAGATGGTGAAAGTTGGAGTGATCAGGAAACACTGCTGCTACTTGAGGCTATGGAAATTTACAATGAGAACTGGAATGAAATAGCTGAGCATGTTGGCACTAAGTCAAAAGCACAATGCATACTTCATTTTCTACGTCTACCCATGGATAATGGCCTATTGGAAAATCTGGAAGTTCCAAGCATGCCCAAATCAACAATTTTTTCAAATGGGGATGGTCATCCAAGACTGCGCTCGAATATGAATGGGAGTCTACCAGGTTTCTTATTTATTTTGTTTCTACCTTCCATCGAAATGAAGATGTTATATCTGTAATTATCTTGTCTAATTTTGCGTGCATTTTAGGGCCTAGCCTTCAAGATGCGGACTCTGAAAGCAGGCTTCCTTTTGCGAATTCTGGGAATCCAGTTATGGCCATGGTGCGTGATGAATTGCTATCTTAAGTCTTAACAAATTTCTTAAATTATGCACCTTTTCTTTTTGGTAATTTATTTCATTATTAATGAACTCTATGCAAGAGAAGAACTTTTGCCGTAACAGATGACAACAAAGATGGATCTAATTGTATTGCTAGCCATTTTTCCATTTTTCCATGCATGGATCTAACTAGTAGAAACTATTTTAGGTTGCTTTTCTGGCCTCTGCCGTTGGACCAAGAGTTGCTGCAGCTTGTGCCCATGCATCCTTGGCGGCATTGGCTGAAGATGTACATAAGGAAGGTTCTGGGCATGGTAATAGGTTAGTACATGTCCTCATGGTTCCCAAACCTTCAATGCTATTACCAAAGTAGTTTGGTATCACTTTTATGGGCGTTTCATGGTTTTCATCCTACTCATGAAGATTATATTAGTTAATTAATGAGCAATTTATTGCTTTAATGGGATTGGGACCTTCTAAATTATCAAATATTTGTTTACTGATTAAGATCTATATTCAACTTTGAAGGATGAATACAGAGAGTGTACATAGTAGAGAAGATGGTTTTCATAATTCCATTCATCAGAAAGGTAGGACCATCAAGTTTAACTTCCGCAACATATTCAATCTTTTACTCTCCCACATTAGACTTAAATATTTTGAATTATTTGCCTAAAACTTTAGAGGAGAATGCAGCGGCTCATGGTGCGCTAGGTCAAAATGAGGCAGAGGTTCATCCACTATCTACAGAAAAAGTCAAAGCTGCTGCTAAAGCTGGCCTTGCAGCTGCAGCTATGAAGTCAAAACTGTTTGCTGATCATGAGGAACGAGAAATTCAAAGGCTATCGGCTAATATCATAAACCATCAGGTACTTTCTTGTCCTTTTTTAATGTTTATGTAACTTTTTGGCAATATATAGGATGTGCAATTTCTTCAAAGAGAGTTTGACCAAAGACTTGAAACAAGGACAAAGAGGGCTACGAATCTTTTCTAATGTTATTGTTATTTAGCCTAAAATGAATAACGAAAGAAAAGCCAAAGCCTAAATCTAGTAAAAGAATCGAAAGAATAACCCTTTCTCAACTATAAACTTAAATGTCTTATATTGGAACAATTTTAATAGAAGTTCTACATTTGTCATGATCTACTACTCACATGGATGCAGCCAATGAGTTGAATTCACATGTTCTTTACCTCTCGATTATATGTAGGAACTTTTTGTCTTGGAGATTGACAAATATTTTGTAAAGTGTGTGTGTGCTATTTGTAGAGTATGAAGGCCCTAATATTGAGTTGCAACTGCCCCATTGGCATTCACAATAAGTCACCTTTAATCCATTGTTTTAAGGCTTCTTCCGCAAGTTTCTGGTAAATGTGGTGGATGTAGGAAAGTTACAACTAAGACTAGATATTTGGACCTTTTGAAAACTTTGTTCTTCTGGGCCATCTAAACATTCTGTCTCGTCATACCTTTCGATTGTATGGTAGATAATCTCGATTTCGATCTGTATCACAGTTGAAGAGATTGGAGCTGAAGCTGAAGCAGTTTGCGGAGGTGGAAACCTTACTCATGAAAGAATGTGAACAAGTGGAGAAAGCAAGGCAAAGATTTGCGGCTGAGAGGGCCCGCATCGTTTCAGCTCGGTTTGGACCTGCTGGAGTCACTTCACAAATGAATCATCTACCTGGCGTTGCTTCTCCAATGGTTAACAATAACATTGGCAGCAACAGGCCGCAGGTAATGTCAGCTTCGCCTTCACAGCCAAGCATTTCTGGATATGGCAGCAACCAGCCCGTACATCCTCATATGCCATTCATGCCACGTCAACCAATGTTTCCAATGGGCCCAAGGATGCCCCTCACGGCCATGCAAGCATCCACTTCAGCTCCTCCTAATGTCATGTTCAACTCCCCAGGGAATGCGCAACCCCCTCTTAATCATCCCCTGATGAGGTCAGTATCTGGGGCCAGCTCCGGTTTAGGTTGAAATCGAAGATGGTGTAAATTTGGGTTTTATGATTGAATTCCCTTAGCATTATTGCTCTCGTTCTGCGCTTTGAAGAGAATTGGTAGCCTGGACAAACGATGAGAGCGTCTTGCAGCTTCTATGTATAGAAGTTACCTGGAGCAATTTTTAGGGCTTGTAACATCATACAATTAAGGTAGTATCCGGATTAATGATGAACTGTTGAGATTCATAACGGAAAATTAATTTTGTATAATAAATTATTTACAATTTTAGAATATCCCAAGAGAATGATGGCATCTAATTTTGTGATTTTCCTGTCGCTTTCTTCTCTTCCTGTATGTTTATCTCTTCAGTGTCTGGTAAATTGACATTCCTTGTCTTCCTGTTGTCAATCTTGGTTATAATTATAATGATTTATCTTATTCTATATTTTTTTGGCCAAAAAAAAATCTTATTCTATATTTTATTTGGTATTATAACCAAGAAAATGAGTTGGATTGATTGATTCTACCAAATCAATTGCTACTTGCTAGTAAACAAGTAGTGGCATGTAATGACACTACTTGTTGAGATAAACTGAGAAAATTGAGGTCAAGAATGAGGAAGGGGATAAAAAAACATTTAAATTTAAAATGGAAAAGAATATTTGTCTTGGTTTTGGCTATAGCAAAGCTCAAAAGGGCAAAGAGCACTTTGAACCAGATATATATATATATATATATATATAATAATAATAATAATAATAATAATAATAATAATATCTTTTATTATAGTAAAATTTAAAACACTGTGTAAACTAAACAAGACAAAAAGATGGGGGATTGAAACTATGAGACTTAACTGCAACAAGAGAAAGTTACAGAAGCTTAAAAACATTTCGTGTGGGGGAAGAACAAAATACTAGCTAGTATTAACTACAGAAAGTTTACAACTTACAACAAAACAAGAAATCATGGTTTAGAGTCATAATAAACTTGAAACAGGCTTTGAAACAGCTTAGCTTGGTTATCTGAGATTGAAAAACCAATCCTACTGGCTACTCCGACAGTGGGATGTCAGCTAAATCCTGTCTGTAAGGAATACTGTCAGCCTGGAAGCCGCCGCCGTCAGCGTTGGATAGTCCACTTTCGATCCGAGCCTGCTCATTCTTTTCGGGTTGGATGTATGTTACAACAGTGTCTTTTCGGAAAGTTAGATAGATTACTGAGAGAATGTAGGCTGCCATTAGTGGAAATACAATGATTCCAATGAAAACATTTCCCACTTTTGGTAAATCATTGTGAATCAACCAGTCTACCAAGGACGTGCTTAAATAATAGACGTTGATTCCAATGATTCCAAGCCCTAATATCCATGATATCACAATAATCTGCATACAAATTATTATTAATTAAGATAAGATGGTTGATTAATTAGCACAACATTAACTGGAAATTAAATTATGAAGAAAAATTAGACAAGGTTAATTATATATACTGACATATATAGAATTCTTGTATGGTCCCATCTTGGTTGAGCTGCTACTGAATTTCAGAAGTGGGATAAGAGCAAATGGGAGCTCAAAAGATAAAATCATCTGCAAATTAACCCCATTATTATTATTATTATTATTAGCTTAAAAATTGAATTAAAGAATAAGTCATTCAATTCATTAGTAATGTATTATATATATTCTGACCGATGCAATGATGATTAGTCTGCCGGCGCCTTGAGATCCACCAATGATGGAGACAACAAGACTAGGTGTAATGGCAATGCACCTTGTCATTAGATTCCTTGTCCATTTCTTCATTTTAAGATCTAAGAAACCCTGAAAACATAACAAAATCACATCAATATTAACAAAGATTTTCAAGTGTTATCAATTATTAATTAGAGTTAATTAATCTGCTAGACCTGCATGATGAATTGTCCTGCATAAGTTCCTGTAATGGTAGAGCTTTGCCCTGAGGCAAGAAGTGCAATGGCATAAAGGGTGGAGCTAGACTTTCCCAACACATTCTGCACCAAAATCATAGATTTCGTTTTTGGTTAATAAGGATCACAAATCATAATTACTAGCCCATTAATTGTATCTTTTTTTTAAATTTTTTTAATTCTACTAGTATTATATTATTAATTAATATTTAATCATAGTATGAACCTGAAGCAGGAAAGAAGCAGAGTTAAGGGTAAGATCACTGCAACGATCTTGGTCATCACCGGAGAGGCTATCGGCCAAGCAGACGGTGCCGGACACCGAAACAACTGCCACGTTAATCAAAAACGCCACAAACAAGGCGAATCCACTCTCTATTAGGAAAAATCTACAGGCAGCCTGAACAAAATGGATCATCCACAAAGGCTTAGCACTTAACCAATGAACAAACAAACCAGCAGATTAATTGTGAATTAATTAAAATTTTTTTTATTGCAATTAAACTCAAATTTTAAAACACACAATTTTAAATTACTAAAGCAGACATGAGATTAGTTTTTAATTATGTCATTGTCATGAAAAATTGTTCTTAATATTTTGGACTTACATTGACGCCACGAACAGAGTTGGGTACTTTTCTGGAGAGGACGAGAGCCGAGTGGAGAAAAAGATTGTGGCTGTTCGTTCACATATATATATATATATATATATATATATATATATAACAAAAATGAGGAATTAATTATTTTAGAAAAAATAAATAAAATTATTACGAGGTTGATGGAAATCTTACGGCATAACAAGGGCGCCTAAAAGGGCAATAGCATCGGCAGTGGCTCCTTTGCCTGAAAGCTTAGGCACAAACATGCCCTTAATAACACCAGATGCCGGTGGTTTTACGTAACTCATTTCCCCGAAGAAACATGCCGCCATTACAAATACCAGCACTGCTATTAGCATTTCCAGCTTCCTTACCTGATTTTAATTACAAATTAAGACAAATATGCATGTTAATTTAATCAAAATTTGTGACCAAAACCTTTTTTTTTCATTTTTCTTTTCCTTTTTTTTTCTAAGCCTCGGTTGTCCANATTTATTTAACAGACACAGTTAATCATGTTCATGTTCGAGTCAGATCAGTCCCTATAAAAGTAAAACTCTTCCAACAATGATTTTTTCTATTGACAAAAACCCTAGTTTGTCGCTTTAAAATCTTTCATTGAATATATTTAATTTGTTGGAATCAGAAGAAATAAAATTGTGATGGCTCAATCCATTATGTTAATAACTCAAGCAATTTTATGTTTAGACTTTGAATTATTTATACAATAGATGATGTAAACCTTATATATATGCTACTCCACTTGTGGAATCAAACAAGAAAAAACCTACTCCACTATATATTGCAATTTTATAAATATATATTCCATAAATCATGACAATTTGATCTAAATAAAAAAATTAGCACAACATATCAGCATGTGCAAGTTGACTTCTGAATTAATTAAATTATGAAAGGGTAAAATATAGTAATATTTTTTTTTAAAAAGCCCTTATCTGGAATAGACCAAAGAATGAAAAATGTCCATTTTTTTTTTCTGATTTAAGCTTTGGAGGTACGTATACTATGTACGATCTACAACAAAGTTGGACCTGGACAAATATATGTCTGCTATCATAAGTATAATATAAAATACATGCAATAAGGCATATAAAGATAAGCTAAACTAAAGCAGATTCTAATCCAGATATTAATCTGCAATCGATTCTATCATCCTAATTTAAAATTTCAAAAGAAAAGTATATATACTCAACAATTTCATACAAACGAGTTGTTATATATACACAATTATTACTAATAACTTATTAACTCTTCTCAAATTTTTGTTGTTAATTATTAAATTCTCTTCAGATTAAATATAATTGTATGCATGTATAGAATTGTTTTCTTTTTTACCCCATATCTTTGCAGGCCAAGGAGGAGGAGAGTGCTTAAACCAGTGCAGAGAACTCCAACCCATACTGGGATGTGAAACAGTATATTTAGTGCAAAGGCTGTTCCAATCACTGCAAGCAACCAAATTTAATTAATAATTAATTAAATATAAATGCATCAAAACAAGTGTTGAACATGTATAGCTTAGCCTTTATATATATACTAGACTTTGGCACATTTACTCCGTGAATGCAATTATATTTGTAAAAAATACAATTATATATTTTTTATAAATTTTGAAATAAACACTTACACATATATTTCTTTTTAAAATTAAATTTATAGACATAATAAATAGTTTGTAGTTTTTTCTTTGAAAAAGTTAGTGCTAGTTTCTTCTATAATAAATTAAGTTTGGGGTGGTTTTCTTTTCAAATGGATAGTTTTTATTTTAAAAAAGTTGTAAAATACATTTTTACCCTTTAATTAGTGATTTTCTTTCACATTGTTAGTTTTAATTTTTGATATCTAAGTAATTTGTTAACTGAGTTTGTCTCCCGGATCAACATATGAGACAAACTCAGGACATCATATATAATTAGTATAGATAATATCAACTTTTGTCTATTAATTTAATTTAATATTTGTATCAAAAAAATTTTTAATTTAATATAGTATAGTTAGAGATGCTCATGGGCCGGGCCGGGTACGGGTCGGGCTTTTGCTTACTATTTATAACATTTATGCTTGCCCAAACCCGGCCTGACCCGAAGAACGGGCCTAAACTTTTGTCCAAGATCTGTCCATATTTTTAAACACATGTCCAAGGTCCGCACAAGTCCGCCCATATTTTTTTTTTTTAAAAATCATAATTAAAATTTTTAATGAAAAATAAAATTTAAACATTAAAATTTATATAATCCAATAACAAATTAAATCAAAATAAGTTTTAATAAAAAAATTAAATATTAATAAAGTTTTACAAGTTTTAATTAAGGTATACATATAAATTATTCAACTTTATCATTTATAAGTATAATTATTTAATTATATTATATTATTTATATATAAATACGGGCCGAGCCAGATCGGGTTTGGGCCTTAAACATCAAAACCAAGGCCCGACCCATTTTTTAATGGGTTTTTTTAAAGACCCATTTTTCGGATCCAATATTTATGTCAAAACCCTCTCATTTTATGGACGGGTCTTCGAGCATGGACGGGTAGCCCGACCCTTGAGCAGGTCTAATAAGTATATTACATTTGGTTTTGAATTTTGACTTGATTTTTGCATTTATTCCCGATTAACTTGATTCCACTTGTGCACCACAAATTTTTTGTTGGGGGAGTGATCTACATACTGTATAGCTTTCTTTTGGGCAAAAGAAAAATACCCATATCCCCAATTAAATGAGAACAGAAGGAACCCAAATTTGTAGCTTAGTGATGGGATTGGATTCATGATCCTGCTGATCCCAAATCCCATTTTAAAAAAGAAAAAGAAAAAAGCTTGCAAATTAAAGAATAAAAAGTTATAGTAGATAAATTTGTGTAAATTGCAAAATTAAATCAGTAACAGTAACTAATGAACAATTGAAAAAACAAGGCAAAACCTTCAGGAATATCAGCAGCTATGACAGCAATCTCTGCAAGTAACCATAAGAAATACTTGACCAACTTTGGGTACTCAGCCTTACACAATTCTGATAAGTGCTTGCCTGTGGGGGAGAAGAAAATGTAATTCAGAACAAGATTTATTAAAGTTAATTAAATATATTAATTTGTGATAATTAATTAATTACCAGTGCTCACTCCAAGATTAGCGGCAAGAGACTGGATTATGAGAGCAAACACTAATCCAATTAACACAACCCACAGTAGCTGAAATTTTCCAAGATATAAAATTAGAATATTTTTCTCTAAAAAAAACTTACAATATTCATCTCTTTAATTATCAATAGTAATAATTCTTATTAAAATTTATAACCTCATATCCATGGTTGGCTCCTGCTTGCAAATCAGTTTCCACTGTAACATGCATCAACCATATATAAAAAGATTAAGTTGAAAATTAATACAGATAACAAAATTGAGAAGCAAAGAATTAGAGAGATCAAGGGTAATTCTTACAGTTGCCAGGATCAAGATAAGCAAGTGAAACAAGGAAACCAGGGCCTACAAATGACAAAAACTTTCTCCACCCAGGTCTCTAAACATCATCACATCAGACAGACAAAAAATGAATATATAATGGATCAAAGTATATATATGAAAATTATGAAACAGAGAAATCAGATGATATATATAAAATTTTTTTGAGACCTGATCATGATTTGGGTCATCATGAAATCCATCAAAGTGTTTGCTATTATTAGAAGGGAAGGATTGTGGAGTGCTTCCTTCCACATTGATAGCAGCTATGCGGTTGCTCCCTCCAGTTCCAGTTCCAGTTCCACTCATCAAACTTGCCATGTGCTCGCTTGTTGTAGTACTATACTATAGTATATATGAAACTCAACTCAAAAATATGTATATTCAGAAAGTTGAATATATATATATATATATATATATTGTATTAATTGGACACACATATTTAAGAAACTGAAACTTGTATTTATAGTGCAAAAGGTGGAAGCCTATTAGCATCTATACAAATGGCTTCTAAAATGACAGCATAACAGTCCATTCTTTTTTTTTATAAGGAAATTTTTGCTTCTTCTCTCTCATACGGCCATGACACGGTGCTGTGCTTGACGAGTCATTATCTTTTATATATCTTTCTTTGTTTTTTACATTTACGTCATAATACGGTACCAAAAAAATTACATCATAATAATAATTAACAAATTAAAGAATAATAATGGGTGATTTTGTTTAATTCGTCTCTCTTATCCATAGATATCATCATCATCATCAAAGCAATAAACTAG
Organism: Corchorus capsularis; assembly: GCA_001974805.1. Lineage (NCBI taxonomy): Eukaryota > Viridiplantae > Streptophyta > Magnoliopsida > Malvales > Malvaceae > Corchorus > Corchorus capsularis. Next base: position 15,590 of record AWWV01016172.1, read on the forward strand.
TTATTATAGAACTGATGATCAGTTGCTGAATCCTTCACTACCCTTCTTTCTTTCTTTTTTTTTTTCTTTTTTTTTTTGTGAAAATCCTTCACTACCCTTCATGGACATATTCAGGATGATTTGACTGGGGCTCAAGGACCTTTTTGCCTCTTGAAATTGTACCATTTGGATGTTCCTTCCTAAATTTCAATTTTGGATGTTTTGTCCCCTGCACTCGCAATTTAGAACTACATTAGTCTCTCTCAAACGGTAGGCGTGACGTCGTCACTTGGCAATGTCATGTCAGTAGTTTGGTCCGGCTTAGCCTTGCCACGTGGCATTTTGGTTCGATGTGACAATGTCACGTAAGTAGTGTGACGGCACAGTCATGCCTACAGTTTAAGAGGAACTAACATGGCTTCAAAATTGCGAATTCAGAAGACAAAACGTCCAAAATTGAAATTCATGGAACAAAATGTTCAAATCGTACAAGGTCAAGGGCAAAAAGGACATTAAACCATTTAATTGCTGTTGCTAAGCGATATTGTTTGCTGAAGCGTCTCAGACCGCTCTTATGTTATAGTTAAGGGGAAAAAACCGTCCATTCTTTTCTCTACAAATTAAGCAGGGACTTACTATAGTATATATTGTGTATTTGTGTGGAATATGATGGGTAAGTTATGAATAAGAATAAACAAAAGTAGTATTATATATTCCTTTTTCTGTTCTTCGCTCACCCAATCTATCTCATACTACTATTTATATTTGGGTAATTATTTGATACATTGGTAGTGTAAATTTTGGACTTCACAAACAGATTGTAGAGTTGATACATATCTATTTTCTGAATTAATTAAATTTTAAATATTCCAATTTAGTTCCTAAGCGACACATGTCGGTGGCATCTTCCATGAGCCGCGCAGCCTTTATATATGCTGTGGGCCTGTGTGAAATTGTAGCCATCAGATGTAAGGAGTTGTTTAACTATCATTCATCTGGCTTACTATTATGGTGAGTCAACAAGAATGACCTGATGACCGATTGTAAAGGTTGAAGTAGTGAGAGAAAAAGTTTGAATAAGAAAATAATATTTTTGAACCGTGTGCTTTGTTATCACACAGGGGTTGGAAGATTGATCAAACGTTTTCTGGCCAAAAATAAAAATTGACCAAACGTTTTTTTTATTACTTGGCGCTATAAATATTGTTTTCATTCATATTTATTGGGCCCATATGTGATTAGAAAAATTACATATATCAAATATTAAAGTATTTTTAAACTTTCCAATGGCTATATTGATATCATCATATCCAAGATAAATGGTTAGTAATCATATAATATATATATATATATATGTTCATTAAGATTGTATGGGATCCGTTGCCAATAAAATATAAATGAATTTGGGATTGATTGTTCATGATTTGGGGGTTAGACCATCAAGATTAGGGTTTGACTTTCATATTTGGGGTTTGATCATTAAGATTTGGGGTTTCACAATGGATAATTTGGGGTTTGACCATTATGATTTGGGGTTTGATCTAATTACTAGTAGGGATTTAATCATGCTTTACGGTTTCACCATACATGATTTAGGGTTTGACCATTACGCTTTGTGATTTAATTCCATTATTAGTAGGGGTTTGTCTAATCATGCATTAAATTTCACCATACATGATTTGGGGTTTGATCGGCTAAATAATCAAATCAAGATATAAAATTTGTATAAAAAAAAAATTTGGGATATAATGTTTCAAAAAAAATTATTTAGGATATAACCTTACAAATAAGGAGCAATTAAGGATAATTTCAGACAGTTTTTAAATTTTGCACAACACGTACCATTAAGTGCTGATGTGTACGCCACGTGGACTTTTTTAAAATATATATATATTTAAAAATCAGAAATAAGAGATTAAGAAAAAAGTAATTAATAAATTATTAAATATAGAAATTCAATTTGTTCTCTTTCCCACACTCCAGGTGTTCCACACAACAAACAAGTTTTGTCTTCTTTCCATCCCTTCAAACACGATCAAACGATAGCACAATCTAAAAAAGGAATGAACTCCACAAGAACAACAAACTCAACCACCACACCTCTCACCGCCGGTAACCTTCATTGCCGTTGACTGCCTCACTGAAACTCTAAGTCCAAACACATCAAAATCACCAAATTCACACTTTTTTCTAAACTCAAATCCAAACTTAGTTTCCCAGAATCAAGAATCAAACAAAATGAATCTAAAGTAACCCAAATTGCTACCAAGAATCCAAACTCAACTTCTTTCTTTGCTCGACAATTTTCCATATCAAAGAAAAGGTAACCCACGAGAATAAATCTTGACAAGAACACAAAAAGGGAGAAAGAAAGTGAAGATTCCCAAACTCCAGCTTTTACCACATCTGTTTAAGCCTGCAAGTTTTGGAAGTGACCTGCAACTTCCATGGCCATGTTTGTTGATGTAATAATCGACTAGTTTCTCGTCCTCCTCTAGATTCCATGACCCTTTTTTCATATCGGCATCATCTGCGCACCATGGAGACCTACCCATTGCAGCTTATTAGAAATTACTATTAAAAATTGAAAGAATCGATGGGTAGCAAATTTGAGGGAAAAAAATGAAGAATGTTCCTCTTGGTGAAGGGCTGTTGTGCACTTAGCCCCTTTATAACCAGTCTTCTCATTCACACAGCCATACTCTTCAAGTCTTCATGTCCAAGCTTTCTCTAAACCCCAATCGGAGGAGTGCTTGCTGCGGCAAAATCAAAGGGTGAAAGTGAAGGAAAAAGAATGTAATATGGGGAAGACGAATGATAAGCGGTGGTGCAAGCTTTAGATCTAAACTTTCCGACGAAGAGGGAGTATGGTTATAGCTAGTATCGATTTTCCGTAGGATATGTTCGGTGGTGGAGCATATGGTAGGTGGCGGCTACGGTGGTTTTGTAGGTTTAATTATGTTTTATTCTTTTATTATTTTTTTTTCAGATTTTATTCTTTAGTTATATATTTATCAAATTTATTAATACTTTTTTTCTAGAAAATTTATTAAAACTTATTATATATTATTTGGGATTTTTAATATATTGGTATATATTTATTGAGTGCCAGCTGGAAAGAAAGTAAAAAACAACACAAACAATTATATTCTAATTAATTTTTCACTTAAATTTATTTATTTATTTATTATCTTTATTTTTTAAAATTTTAATTATTTTTTCAAAAATACACGTGACATTCACGTGGCACAATTAACGGCGCGTGTTAAACAAACACTGAGTTTACCATACATGATTTGGGATTTTATCATTACGTTTTGGGGTTTGATCCCAATTAACGACACGTGTTAAGCATGATTAGGTAAGCCTTATATCCTGAATTGATTATTTAGCCCCATTACTAGTAGGGATTTGCCTAATCATCCTTTACAGTTTCACCATACATGATTTGGGGTTTGACCATTATGTTTTAGGGTTTGATCCCATTACTAGTAGGAGTTTGCCTACTCATGCTTTAAATTTCACTATACATGATTTGGGGTTTGACCATTACGATTTGGGGGTTGATCCCATTATTAGTAAGGGTTTACCTAATCATGCTTTAAAATTCACCATGCATGATTTGGGGTTTGATCCAATTACTAGTAGGGGTTTGTCTAATTATGCTTTAAATTCATTATACGTGATTTGGGGTTTGAACATTATGATTTGTGTTTTGATCCCATTACTAGTAAGGGTTTGCCTAATCATGCTTTAAATTTCATGATTTGGGATTTGATTATTACGATTTGAGATTTGATCCCATTACTAGTAGGGGTTTGCGAAATTATGCTTTACAGTTTGACCATATAAGATTTGTAGTTTGACCATTAAAATTTGGGGTTTGACCAATAATATTTGGGGTTTAACTTTCAAATTTATGGTTTGCACATCGATGATCTTTCAGATTTAGATAATTAGATGTGTGACCATGGATTAAATAGGGTTTTGGTTTCAGCATGGATTATGATTATTTTGATAAGCGTCTCGTAATAAGATTATATTTCATAAATATGATCCCCTTTTAAATTGTATTTATCAATTGTGATTTTTTTTTCAACCAAATTAATCCCGTCAAACATATCTTTTTTCTTTTTTCAATTGTATTTATCCATTTTTTTTTCAATTTCATATGTATATATACATGTTCATCCTATGGCTTTTTCTTCATTTTCCATTATTTTTCTCGTAGAATCTTCACATAAAATTCAAAGCCTCAATTTATTTATATGTTAAGTATAGCATTTGTATTTTAGTGTTTTATATTATATATATCTTCACATATCTAATTATTTACTAACTATCCAATGAAATTATTATGTATTATTATCCATTTATTATTTATGTAATGATATATTTTGTTTTTGACTTATATAAATTGATATTTACGATACAAATTTTACTTGTTATTAATTTATTATTACCAAATTACTATTATTTATTTTTGTATTTTCCAATAAGGTCCCATATGTATTTTTTTTATAAAGATATATGTTTGGGGTGTGTTTTTAGTTTTGCTTGTTGATAAGATTTTTTTTATATGGAAAGATTATTATTTGAAAATCCTTTTCTACAGTGAAATCCACTAAATGATACACAATTTTTTTAAAAATGAATTTTTTAGAATATGCTAACATCAAATATTTTTTTCACTTAAATGCATTTCTCAAAACAACATCTACACTATTATTATTATATTATATATATATATATATATTATTAAACTTATACAATAAAAAGTATTTTAATATATCATTATTAAATATATATTTCAAAATATATTTAATATACCCCTCATTTTAAAGATCTCACTAAGATCTTTCCAATAATATTTTTTTATAATTTAAATTTTAATATTTTAAATTAAAAAAGAAGAAAACAAATTTCCATGACAAAAAAATTTGTTTCCCTAAACCCATTTACTTTAAGTGTACCCCTCCCTCTTATTTTATTCTCTTTTATCTTTTTGCGTCATATAAAATTCATTATATGCAATATTTTAATTTGTAAAAACATTCGTAAATTGTGGTTCTTCACATTGTCCAGTTGTAAATTACGGATTTCCAAGCAATGTCAGATAAAGCAATATAAGTTTTTCCTACCCATTTTGCCCTTGACCGGATGAGTTAAAGGTGAAAAAACCAACAAAATTCACCATTATATGTGGTTCTCATAAGAGTCGCTATTTTCCTTGATTCTTATGACTTTAGGGCTCAGTGGGACCCAACGACTCTCAACAGAGCCGCATTAAATGTGGCTCATTGTAGCCGTGGCCACACATGTCACCCTCAAGATCCACTTGTGCAGTTTGGTAAACTCCACTGACAGTATATTATGTATAAACCCTTTCTATTTTTAGGAGCTTATTTAATTTGAACTAGTGGATCAACTTTTTTTTTGTTGAATTGTGAATCAAATTATTTATCATCATACTAGAAGTATTATTTTCTCATAAGCATATTCATAAAGTTAGGAAAGAAAATTACTTAGATAAATATTCATCATGATGAAAAAAAAAGATTAATATTCATCATAAAATTAGGCCGAAACCAAATCACATATTGCACAAAACACAAAGGATAAGACTTAAACTGGAAATCCATCCAAATGTATTATATTAAATATATAATTTTGGCAATATATTATATATATTAAATCTATTAAATATATAATTTAACGAGAAACTCCTTTAACTTTGCCATTAGAGTTTAAAATATATCCCCCAATATATGTATTATTATATACTTAGAGCTAGTTTGGTATTGTGATTGTGATAAGTAAGAAAAGAGTTTTTAAAAAATGTTTTATGAAATTGTAATGAAAAGTTGTTTGTTTTATTATAAAATTGTGTTACCCCTTAACCACAATTCATCCGCTGATTTTTCAACATCAGTCAGTTCGAACCTCCACTTAATTTCACCCAAATTTTATCCTGGTCATGGATAGATCATCCAGGTTTGGATCCATAAGCAGTGACAATTGTCCTATGAAGACTCGCTTTCGCTACGGCTCTGGTGGATTCCCCTAACCAAGCCACAGTCGCGGGCTCATTCTTCAATAGGCACATGTCAGAGCCCTGGGCTCTTCCCATTGCATGGGAGCTCACGGTTTAATGTTCTACTTTAATAATAAAATGTAAAAAAAAAAAGAGATATAATCAGAAAAAGAGAAAAACGTTTAAACAATTTTTAGTTATTTAATACACAAAATCACTTTTAAAATGCAAAAGTTCCTAAATTTAGATTCCATTGAGGTTAATTTGGTTTATGTATTATCAAAATAACTCTGGACATAAACTTAATATATTGCTTTGTTTGACGAGTAAATAATTGTAGGTTTCTTTTCTTAATCTCCAAATGTAACTTCAAACTAAGCGAATATATAGAAGTTTAATTTTTACTATGACAAAATTTAATATTTAGGTAAGGGATTGTGACAAAAGTTAAACTTAATCAATTTTAACATTAAAAAAATAAGAAGAAAGAGCTCCTGCCTCCTTGTAATTGTAAGTTGTAAAGTTTCAAGCACTAAAGAGAAGATGAGAAATTGTTCAATCTCATTGACCTCTAAAACAAAATCTTTGACCTTTAACACCGCAAAGTGGAGCTGCCATATTTTTGGAAGCTTATATGATTGGACGACGACAGCTTCAAGAACCAAAAAAACATTATTATTATTATTTTTTTTTTTGCTAGAAAAAACCCATTAAGTGGGATTGACTTTGACCCTTACCTCAGAATATTAGTAGTGACCAAATAAGAACAATGTGAGCCATGCCATCTTCGGTTTTCATACAAAAAAGAAGAGACTCATGCCACTTAATTAATTTAATCAACCCTTTTGTCATTTACAAATTTTCATTTTTCTTTTCTTTTTCACCTAGTGTGAACGGAACTTTCTCTAAAATTTACATATAATATTTCATGTATGTGCCTCTTTAAACATTTGCAATTTTTCGTTTTGTTTTTTTTTTTTATCAAATAAACACTTTCATTAATTAATAATCAGAGATTACAAACATCGGAAGGAATAGTTCCGCACCACACGATTATCTAACTCAATCTTAACTAGAGAATGTGCAAATAAATTTCCTTTCCTATTTACAAATTGAAACGTATATAAATCAAATAGAATTGTCAAATCTCTAATTTCATTTATAACTACCAAACATAATAAATATACAAACAAATAAATTACAAACTAAATTCACATTTCCTGAAATTAGAACCCAAGACCTCATGATCCAAGTACACTGTTTGAACTAAAAGTCTAGCACTTTACCATCAGGTTAAAATGTGCGATGGCTCGTTTTGTAAACACAGTGTGAACAAAATTTTATAGTTTTTAGTGATGCATTACAGCATATTTGTCAGCAGGCTTCTCTAGGCCACCGCATCATCATCATCATCATTATATACTCATAATTTTTTTTTATAACAGTCGAATTATCATACTCGTAATTTTTTTTATACCATATATCATAATCGTAATTGATCACTACTTTTTTTTTTTTATCATTTTTATTAAATAATAAAATTGAAGACTCAATTGGACAGAGGTATCCGACAGGGAGCAACAAAGCCTCCTATTCAAAATTTATATTTTTCATAATCATGCATGAAAGATATATGGTCATGCTATATAAGAGATTTCAAAAAAGAGCTTATTTATATCATCCTCTCCATATCACATGTTGTTTGTCTATTTTTCTTTCTAAGTGTTATTATAAGTATTATTTTTGGTGACTATATATTGTTATTATTATTTTTGAAGATACGTGAAGTCTCAATTTGTTTGTGACTTATTATATCATTGCACAAAACTTTGTTAAAAACTTATACATTTTTTTTTTAAAAAAATTTACTAGTCAAATAAAAGTTATATATGTGAATTTAACATTAATTTTGCTTCTTAGATCATAATTAATATTGTTATGTGTTTTCTATATCACCATTTTAACCCTAACTTTAAGAAATTAAGTATTAACCAGATAGGAAGGGGAGGAGGGATCTGATCTTTTTCATCTTTTTTTTCTTTGTTTTTTAAATAAAATCCAGTCCCACAAATCTAAACCCACAAATTTTTATCTAAATCACAAATCTTTAGATTTGTTTGGGTTAATAGTCCCAAGATCTTTGGGTTTTTAGTACGTTGAGTCAGTTTTTGGAGTTAGTCTAGTTTGTTCTTCTTAGTTTGCAATAGATTGAGAATTGTTAGATTTACGAATATGATTTTACTTTTGATTTGCAAGTCAGTCAAATGAGGTTGTCGAATCGGTCACTTTTTTCTCGCCGATAAAAACCTTGAGTTAGACAAATACGAAGGTGAAAGCGAAAGAGTGATGGGCATGACAGACATCTATCAAGAAGGTTTGAGAATTCGAATGATCGATAAGATGACTCGAATTCCAAAGTAAGATCCAGATCCACAAGTGAAGAAGGAAGACACTTCTCAATTTATTATAATTTTGAGTTTTATTGATGTAATTTCATTTGAATAAATGAGAATTACATTTTCTTTCAAAAAAAAAAAATATTAACCAGATAAGTTTTGAGTTTTAGAATTTTATAGGGTATGAATATATTAGTAATAATGGTAGGAAAACCTTTGAATTAATACAGTCTTAATGTAAGAACCATGCCTGCCGTTGTGAGTTTTCATATGTGACTTTATATAATGAGTAATGACTATTTACAAAAATTTAACTGATATGATTATATAATTAAAATTAAGTGACTACACAGAATCCAAATTTATTTGTTTTTTTATTTTTATTTTTCATTTATTCAGGTTATCATAAGTAATTTGCATTCACATGTATACATATGTAGGGATTGTTAATTAGAAACCACATTCAGAAATATTCAATGGATTCCACCTCGATCTGTGTCACCTTCCTTTCTGATATGCTTTTTAATTTCCTTTTGGAGCTTTTTCTATGATTTCATGAATATATGCCAATATAGTTCGGTAGAATTATTCACACCAAATTATATAAGAGGTAATAAACAAAAAGAAATTATTCAAAACTCTTCTCACCAAAACAAATTCCAACAACGGTGTGCGTTCCATGCCTGTTTGATTGCAGTCACTTTCTTACAATACAAAAACTATTAATAATCTAGCTGCCTTATTTGGATACAAAAACAAAAAGTCATTGATTCATTCGAAATTCAAAAACCAAACCCCTTATTAATCTTATAATATATATAATATTATAGTTCAACTGCTGACTCCAATTGTTTTATTATTTGAATAAATTAATAATACTTAAAAAAATGGGAATGATGGTAGAAATTAGAATGATTAATTAATTAAGTTTCCTATCAGTTTGGAGTGCTGGTCTTATAGGAGTAGAGATTTTTTTTTTAATGGCTTGGAATCAACCAATTGTTAGCATGTAAGAAAATTATGCCACGTGTGTTTTTTTTTTGCCCAGAAAAGGAGAAAAATTGAGATAATACAAACATTGCTCTTTCCTCAGACTTAATTACAATATATTTACAAAGGGGGAGCAGGCAATCCACCCTTATCTAAAATGAAGGTTAAAGAAGATGGGGGTAAATCTACCCAATTTGATAAGCACATCTTCTCTTTGAATTGAGTTGCTACCCAATCAACTGCTTTATTAGCTTCTCTACGAATCCAAGAAAATTTCACTTGTTCAAACTTATTAACCTTTGCTCTAATCTCTTTGACTATAGGGAGTATACGCCAAAAACATTTCTGGTTCCTCTTATTTACAGCTTTGAAGACCTCCTGGGAATCTGTTTCTATAATGATCTTTTGAAGCTTCATCCATTCTGCTAAGTCCAGGCTTTCTTTTATTGCAAGAGCTTCAATTTCCTCAACTGTTGCAGCTAACAATGTTCTTCTAGTTCCTCCAATTAACTCACCTTTATCATTTCTCACTACTACACCAATAGCAACATCTCTAGTAGCTTTCATTAATGCCCCATCACAGTTAATCTTAGTCCAATCAGGTTCAGGAGCCTTCCAACTAAGACCCATATTAACACTCTGCTTTTCCTTCTGTATTTCTGGTATCTCATTAGCTGCTACAGATTCTGCTAAAAGATGTTGAATTTTTCTGACAGCTTTTTCAGGTTCCAGTTTTTTCTTCTCAAAATCAGTTCACATCTCATTTTCCATATAATCCAACAAGTAATAATAATCAAAGCATTAACTATATTATATGGTAGTCCACTCAATTTATTATCATGGAAGAAAGTCAGAAACCAATCATCTAAAGTAGTTACTTTCTCCTTTTGAATTCTCAAACTCAGCAAAGAACCATACCATATAGGCTGAACCCAATCACATAAAAGTAAAGCATGCTCAATCGATTCAGGGTACTTACCGCAACAAGGACACAAAGGATCAGTTCTTAAGTGTCTTTTCCACAGTGTATAGTTAGTTGCAAGAATGGATCTACAAGCTCTCCAAAAGAAGATTCTGACTTTGTTAGGTACTTTGAGGCTCCATATAGCTTTCCACATACGCTCATCCACCACATGAGAAGATGATGCACCAACATTAGACCTGCTTATACATCTTTCCCTGATAAAGTGATATCCTGTTTTAACAGTGTATATCCCCTCTCTATTTTGTGGCCAAATAATTCGGTCTTTATAACCTTTGTTGTAGCTTCGGATATCCCAGGAATTAATCAAACAAATAATTAAAGCGGAAAACAACAAAGCAAAAATTTTCTTGTGGACCTATGCCACAAATCTGCACTATCAAATCAATCAAATACAATCACTAATCATAACAATCTCTCTCGCAAACTCTCAATCTAATCAACCCAACATGGGTGATTCTCTCACAACAACATAAAGCTATTTCAGCTTTTTCTCTCTCTCACAATCTCACACAATCTCTCACACACAAAAAACTAAACAGAAACTGCTTATTTATACTAACACAAACTTAGGCTCCAAAAATCCCTTTGCTATTAGGATTCTTGTCCACCAATCAAAAAACTCTAGAAAAGTCTTAACCCAAATCTAATTAGGAATTGAGGCAAAAATCCTAACAATCTCCACCTTGACTCAAATTCCTTTATCAAAGCTTAATTGCTCCACCCTTTAATCAAATCTGCAAAAGTAACTTTCTTCTTTGTTGGCAAATCCACATCCTTCTTCTCAATTTGATGTGAACATACCGATCCATCTTCTCTAATTGTGCTTCCAATCAAATCATACACATTCTTCGAATTCTTCACTCCTTTCATCACAATCATCGAACCTTTGGTGATCTTCAAGCCTCCACCTCGGCAAGAATATCCATAACCTAAGCTATCCAACTTTCCAAGCGAAATCAAGTTCCTTGTAAAGTTTGGAACATACCTCACATTCCCAAGCATCTTGACACTTCCATCATGCAAATGAAGTTTCACACTCCCAATGCCTTCAATTTTTTCTTCACCATTATTAGCCATGTAAATAGGCTTATCACACTTCTCAAGCTTCGAAAACCATTGTTTCTTTGTGCAAATATGTTCAGAACAAGCAGAATCAAACACCCACATATCTCTAGTGTCTTTCTTTTCTTCTTGCACCATCAAAACAACAGTTTCTTCATCAGAATATTCCTTACTATCAGCAGCAGCAACATTAACACCAGTCTTATTCTTCTCTTTAGATTTCATGAAATCCCCCAAATCTTCCATTAACTTCTTGCAATAGGCTTTTATTTTCCCCATCTCATGACAATAATAGCACTCCTTGCTACTCATATCTACCCTTGGCCTGAAACTTGATCTTCCTCTTTCATTGAATCTACCCTTTGATCTTGCATCATTCTTATAATCTCTTCCATTAGTTCTTCCACGCTCCACCGTAAGAGCACCATTCTCTTCATCTTTCTTTTCAGTCTCTTTCAATCTATCATACTCAAAAATTGCAGATGTCACATCTTGCAAGCTCAGGGTTTTCCTACCAACCATCAAAGCTCTAGTCACAGGATCATACCTGGCGGTAAGAGAATTAATCAACAAAACTGCTTTATCAACCTCTTTTATGACTTCATCCACACTTGCCAGCTGAGTAACCAATCTATTGAACTCGTTTAGGTGTGCCCTTAAACTTGTTCCTACCTTCATCTTCAACCCAAATAATTCTCTCTTCAAACACAACATGTTAGTAATCGATTTTGACATATAAATCGACTCCAACTTATCCATCAACTCCTTTGGAGTTTTCACATGTAACACATCATACTTAATTTCAGTAGCAAGATTCAAACGAATTGTACTTACTGCTTTTCATTGAATATCTTTCCACCTGTTCTCATTCTCCGATGCAGGCTTATCGGTTTCAAACGCATCTCCCAGTCCTTGTTGTACTAACACATCTGTTATCGTACTCTTCCACATCTGAAAACTGTTCGTTCCATTGAATGGCTCGATCTCAAACTTCAAAGGTGACCAGCTGCTTTCTGTCATCTTCAATCAACCAGGCTCTTGATACCACTTGTTGTAACTTCGGATATCCCAGGAATTAATCAAATAAATAATTAAAGCGGAAAACAACAAAGCAAAAATTTTCTTGTGGACCTATGCCACAAATCTACACTATCAAATCAATCAAATACAATCACTAATCATAACAATCTCTCTCGCAAACTCTCAATCTAATCAACCAAACATGGGTGATTCTCTCACAACAACGTAAAGCTATCTCAGCTTTTTCTCTCTCTCACAATCTCACACGATCTCTCACACACAAAAAACTAAACAGAAACTGCTTATTTATAGTAACACAAACTTAGACTCCAAGAATCCCTTTGCTATTAGGATTCTTGTTCACCAATCAAAAAACTCTAGAAAAGTCCTAACCCAAATCTAATTAGGAATTGAGGCAAAAATCCTAACAACCTTCTGTACAAATAGGAATCTTCTGAATCTCCATCTTTTCTTCTTCTGTCAAGTGATTCTCTACTAACTCTAGCTGCCATTTATTCTCAGTTCTGTTCATGATTTCTTCAACTCTTTGAGGTCCTTGGAGATTAATATTTCCTATTCCCCCCAAAAGTCTACTATTGCCAACCCATTTGTCCTGCCAGATGTTGATCTGCTGTCCACTTACAACTTGCCAGGTAATGCCATCTTTAATAGCATCTCGTCCTTCCAGTATGCTGTTCCAGGTCCAAGAAGATCTACCTCCTTTTCTTGCTTCTAGAAAGGTATCATGTGGGAAATAAATTCCTTTCAGCATCTTCACCCAAAAAGCATCAGGGGATTGAAGAATTCTCCAACTCTGCTTGGCTAGTAAGTCAATGTTGAAACTCTCCATGTCACGAAAGCCTAAACCTCCACTGTTCTTGGCCTCAGTAAGACTTTCCCAGCTTGTCCAATGCATACAACTTTCATCTTTTTTCTGCCCCCACCAGAATCTAGCAAGCTTAGAATTAATTTCAGCACAAGTCTTTTTTGGAATTTAAAGCATTGCATAGTGTAGGTAGGGATAGCACTAGCAATTGCTTTAATTAAAACTTCCTTACCCCCTTGAGACAACATAGCTTGCTTCCATCCTTGTAATCTCTTGATCCTTTCACATATAAAAGCCATAGCTTCCCTTCTCGTTTTTCCCCATGTTGAAGGTATTCCTAGGTAAGTACCTGGATTACTTGACTCCTTAATCTGTATGCAATTCACTACATCTTCTCGAACTGAGGTAGGAGTATTGGTGCTAAAAACAATACCAGACTTGTGAAAGTTTACCAGCTACCCTGAAGCTGCACAATACTCAGTAAGCACAGTCATCATAACTTCACAATTCTCAACAGAAGCTTTTAAAAAGAATAAAGCATCATCAACAAACATTAAATGGGACACAATTGAGCATTCTTTCCTAAATCTAACACCAATCAAAGAATTTGACTCAATTAATGTACTTACCTTTCTTGACAATACATCTATGACAAACAAAAACAGGTAAGGGGATAGAGGATCCCCTTGCCTAAGACCTCTAGAAGGGTAAATCAGTCTAGAAAGCTTACCATTGACAAGAATGTTGTAGGAAACAGAAGAGATACACTCCATTACCCACCTAACATACCTTGAGTCAAACCCCAATTTGATTATGATAGCCTCCAAAAAATCTCATTCCACACAATCATAAGCCTTTGCCATATCCAACTTTAAAGCCATTTCACATTTTCTGCCCTTCTTCTTAATTCTGAGATAGTGGAACCCTTCACTTGCCACCAAAATATTATCTTGGATTTGCCTATTTCCCACAAAGGCACTTTGTTACTGAGTAATAAGGTCATTCATTATGGGCTTCAATCTATTTGCAATGACTTTTGCTATGATCTTATACACATAATTACAACAGCTTATAGGTCTAAACTGTGTAACTTCTTCTGGCTTTAAAATCTTAGGTACCAATGTATTTCTTGTCCTATTTATTTCTCTCAGCAGCACACCACTATGAAGAAAGCTTCTAACCATCTTAATTACAGCACCACTAATGATTTCCCAATACTTCTGATAAAATGCATCATTATACCCATCTGGACCAGGAGCTTTGAAAGCACCCATTTCAAAAGCAGCCTCCATTATTTCCTCAACTGAAACCTCTCTAATCTGATCATCATTCATCTCTCTAGTCACCAATTGAGGCACAAAATTCAAAATGTTACTCCATTCCCTCTCACCACTACATCTGAAAAGCTCCTCATAATATTTTGAGAATTCCTCAATAACCTCTTCCTCTTTGTCAATCCAATGCCAATCTTCAGCTTTTAAACTGAGAATTTTATTTCTTTGCCTCCTGATCATAATGGACTGATGGAAAATTTTGGAGTTTTGGTCCCAAAATTTCAACCCGTTGATTCGAGACCTCTGGAACCAATATATTTCTTCATTCTTCCAAGTATCATGAATTTTCCCATTCAGCATCTCAGCTTTTGCCATGCTCTGAGGATCCCTTTCTGTATCTTGGATTTCCGCTACTTGTTTCTTAAGCTCTTCAATCATCTTTTTATTATTTGGGAATGCCACCTTGCTCAATTCAATCAAAAGCTTCTTACATTTCTTCTGTTTTCTTACCAACTTATAAGCATAAGACCCACTGAAATCTGTAGACCATCAATCTTGAACCACTTGCTCACATTCTTCCTTCTCCATCCACATTCAAACTTAAATTGCTTTGGAACCTTAATATCCTTATAATTGGTATCCACCAGAATTGGACTATGATCTGAACCAATAATTGGTAAGTTGAAAACTTGAGTGTTATGGAACACATCAATCCAATCACTATTAACCATCACCCTATCTATCCTTTCTTTGATCAAATCATCTGGTCTTTTATTAATCCAAGTAAATCTCTGCCCCTGAAAACTTAGATCAATAAGTTGACACTGGTTCACCATTTTCCAAAAGGCTTCCATCTTTCTAGCAGCCCTGGTATTACCCCCATCCTTTTCGTGTATGTAGAGGAGATCATTGAAATCTTCAATACATAACCATGGGCAAGTAATATTCTTAGCTCTATCACACACCATACTCCAAATACTTTGCCTTTCTGCAAAATCAGAAGGACCGTAAATCCAAAAAATCCTTATTACATTACTGACATCACCTCCAAGAATTTCAGTATCAATTAAATTGACAAGTCCCCAGAATCTTCGCTTGGCCACTCAAGATCCCACCATAACGTCAGCCCCCCTCCAATACCTTCAGGACTGACATAACAGCTCCCTTGAAATCTCAATCTCCTTCTTAATTTGTCCAATTTCTCTTCCTTATTCTTGGTCTCAATAAGGAAAAGGAATTGGGGGTCTTTGCTTTCCTTTAGCTCAAAGAGAGCTTCAACTGTCAAGGGAGACCCAATCCCCTGACAGTTCCAAGAAATTAGCCTCATGATTCATTGGTGGCTGTTGCAGGACAGACACCTGAACCCCCAGTAAAGCTCTCAATTTGTTCTTGGATCTTCGTCTCATCCCAATATTCTATTTTATGTACAACAACCTCCTGTAAAACCCCATCCTTTAGACACCTTTCAAATCGACTTTTCCTCCGAACACCTTTTCCTTTAACAGCATTCTTACTCACATATCTTCTCTTAAGTCTCCCTATCTTACCAATAGAACAACCAGTAGTTATATTTTCCACTATCTCAGAATTTTCTTTATCGCGATCCACATCTTTCAGCTCAATCTTCGATTTCTTTCCCCTGATTAAACTTTCCTCAATATAACCATCATTAATTCTCTTCAAATTCATTCTGTTGAAATCAGACACCAAAACTACATCTGTCAACTGCTGGAGTAAATAAGATGTATCATTCATAATCTCCCCAGGATTGTCCAATTTCACAACTCCTACTTCCTCCTGAACAACTAAATCTCTGCACAAATTTTCCTCATCACCACCCACCTCATCTCCATACCCAAACAGAATTAGACTATTGTTATTTTCATCCTAATTCAGTTCTACCCCTGCCATGATCCGGATAACAACACCAGGTTCTCTTTCTTTATTTCCATCTACTCCATCTTCAGACATATCAACCCTGATACTAGCCTCATTTATCATCTCTCTAACACCAGGTTCTGAAACCTCCTGTCCATTATTACTCTCAGATTCCTGAATTCAATTACCTATATTATTACCACTTTCAGCAACATCAGTATTCCTCTATCTATCCAAATTCTGTCTGTTTTCCAACACATTATCACTGCTAGAAAGAACTCTACTTCCCCCATTATTACTATCCCCTGGCCACCGAATAGCCTTCTTATCCCAGATCGGACCTGTCCTAAGACTAGGCCCAAATCGAAGAATTCCATCATCATTTCCACAATTCCTCATCACGTGAGAAGGGCAAGTAGGGGTCGAATCCCACAGAGAAGGGTTATGTGATGAACAATAAAAAGATAGAAAGATCTTTTCCAAAAATCAAACAGAAAACAGGGGATTGTGAATATCAATTTATAAAGAAAACAATTAAACTAAAAATAAAGCAAAGCAAATTAAATCTAAATCTAAATCTAAAGCAGATTAATAAAGCAAACAATAATTATAAAGCATACTTCTTCTCCAGTGGTATGATTCAATCAGATTAACTATGGATCCTCGATTTAAAAGGTGAATTTAGCATCTTATTCTTGACTGACAACTGATATAGGTTTCCCAACATGTATTTTAGATAAGAGGCCGATTAAAGTTGCAGTTATCCCTTTTATTCCTTCAGCAATCGATTACTTTCTTAGGGCTTAAAGATCACTTGAGAACAAAGCATTAAGATTAATTAATTTTACACACATGCCTACAAAGTAGAACCATACGAAGAGAAATTTCTCGCCCTCCGATAGACAAATACCCATTAAGCAGCGATTAAACAAACCTAATTTGCTACATACAATCAAACTTGAGTGATTAATTCTAAGCTTGATCTAGCCATAGACCTTCCTCTTACATCGATTAGTGGCCACATAACTCAAATAAAGATTCAAGAATCATAAAAGTTATTCTAGGGTTTTGACTACTATCATCAAGAACTTAACACAAAATTATAAGTATAGAAATCTCACCATAATCAATTGATTGAATTCACCAAAGGATCAGAAGTATTAAGGATTTAGCTACACATGGACTTAGGAAAATCCATGAGAGGCATAAGAATACTTACAGGACTGGGGAGGAACGATTTCTCCTCTTGAAAACCCTAGGGACGTCGCACCCCTCTATGGCTAGAGAGGGTGTCGACTTCTCCCTCTTCTAAAACTAGAGAAAAACCGAAAAACTAAAGAAAGGTAGAAAGAGAGAATTATCTAAATCTATGATGTGTATCTAATGTATGTGATTTGTGATACAGGAGGTGGCTATTTATAGTGGAGGAATAGGCTAGGGCGGTTTAGGCTTGACTTGGTATCCAAGTTGGATTAGGTGTCATCCTAGAGTAGAATCCAAGTCAAAATAGGATCCTGGAATTTTCTGGAATCTGACAGCAACTTCGACGTCGAATTCGAGCTTAAAGATAGCAGATCTGGGCTTTTCACTTCAAAAGAAAGTTGTAGATCTCGGAGTTAGCTTTCCAACGGCTACTCATGGGCTTAAAACGGACATCTGAGCAGAAAGTTATGGCCTTTCTACGAAGACTGCGCTGAAAACGGGCTAATATCGCAAATCTGCGGGATTATTGCGGGATTTGGATATTCTTTTGGATATCAGGCTTATTAATTGAGATTTTAACTCCAATTATAGGTTTATATGGGCTGAGTATAATCCTATATAAATAATCCAGAAATCCTCAACTTCAGGGTTCTTCTGGGCTTGTCTTCAATCCTTAGCAAATTAAGCTCCAAATCTTCAATTCTTTCTTCTTCAATTAATTCTTCAAATCTTCAAAATATCTTCAATCACGAACTTCACATCTTCAAATCTTCACTCCAAATGGCAAAATCCATAATTGAGTAAAAAGTCTCCAAAATAGCTCCAAAAAGAGTGAAAAACAATAAGTTATCACTTTTCTTGTCTTCAAGACCTAAAAACACAAATACTTACAAAATAGGAGTAAAATGCACATAAAAGAGGCAAAAAGTATATAAAAATAGCTATAAAAATATGCATAATTTGAGCTCGATCAATAATATATGTAATGTGATGTTATATTATATATATATATAACTAATAAAGATATTAAATATTATAATATAATATATACTATAATACAGGCCGGGCCGAGCCGGGCCGGGCCAGGCTCGGGCTTTTGACAGGAAACAAAGGCCCGGCCCGTTTGTAAACGTGTCTCTCTCTTTTTGTTCAGTGCTCGACTTTCGGGCCTTAAGTTTTTGCCCAAACCCTCTCATTTCTCGGGCGGGCCTTCGCGTCTGGACGGGTATCCAAGCCCTTGAGCAGGTCTAATTATGGTACTGCTCTTATAATAATTCTTTTTTTTTTTTACGAATCCCAATATTTGATAATCACATTAGACCAAAGTTGAGTCACATTGGATTCTAATTAGGAGGAGGATCCTCTCAGTGTCTATTTTCTCCATTCATAAGACTCGAATCCAAAATTGTGTTAAACTCCTTTTACTCACCCAATTACACACCATGGTTTTCTAGTATTTCTTTTTGAAACATTGGTAGATTTCATTGATGAGCATCAAAATTACAAAAATTCAAAGGTATTTGTTTTTTTAATAGAAATAAAATATGAACAAAATGGATTTATATATAAATAAAAAGTGCTTCCAAACCTATTCCCCTTTTATATACAAAACATATGAATCAAGACACATATAGATTAGTAACTAGCATATTGTTAATAAAATTAATTTAGCAGCCACTGCCACCGCAACCACCAACACCACAGCCGCGGCCGCCACCGCAACCACCACCACCACAGTCGTCGCCACCACCGTCACAGACTGCTCCATCGCAGCCACCACCAGTGTCAGCTGCAGCTGACATGTTAATAATGGTCATAGCTAAAAGGAGGCCATAATCAGAAGTGTTGTTGGTGGCTTGACTTCTCTCATTAGAGTTAAGAACATAGGCGGATGAGTTACGGCAGGCCAATGCCGTCGCGAACAGTTGCAGGTAGCGTTGTAGTTCTAGGTGTAGCAACATGGGTATGGATGGTGCTGTTGCTGTTCTTTATCTTGTTAATTAGGTAACAACATAACTTCCAAATGATCACTCCAAATATTGGAACACCCAATAAGGTTGCCCCTAGAATAACTGGTACTAATACAACCGTCTCCATTTTCTCCCTTCGATTCAATTAAAGTATAGCTTTCAATGTACATACACACATTAATGTGAAAGATTGTAAGAAAAACAATTTCAAAGAAATACAAAAATCATGCCAAATTAATCAAATCATAAACTCTTCCAATCCCATTCGAATGAGAGACAATTAATTGATTAAGAAGAAAAAGAAAAGGTTAATGGTCCCAGAGTTTTCTTTTTTTTTTTTCATCAATAAAGGTGCATTATATTAAAACCTAAATCTTAGAACGATAAATAACTTGCCCAGCTGCATCCAGCAACATACTGTTTACAACAAAGGGAGGAGGGGAATTAAAGATAACAAAAGCCTCCTCAAAATTAGGTTAACTTAAATTGCTACCATGTCTAGCAAGAGCATCAACACAAGCATTTCCTTCTCTATAGATGTGTTTGATCTTGGTGTCCTCAAATTGCTTAAGTAATGACCTGCAATCATTGATCAATGAATCATATCGGGGTTTAGAACAATTTGTAGTAATAGCAGTGACTACTGCAGATGCATCAAGCTCAATCAGGAGCTTCTTTATGTTTAAAGAGAGTGTTAGTGTTAAACCATCCTTAAGAGCCCAACATTCAGCCATGAAGTTTGTGGTGTGTCCAAGGTGTCTTGAAGTACCACCTATCCATTCCCCAAAATTGTTTCTTAGGATTGAACCAGCACCCGACCTCCCTGGGTTTCCTATAGAGGAACCATCACAATTCAGTTTGATCCAACCAGGATCTGGAGTTCCCCATTTTACTGAGATAAAGGAGGGTGCTTCAATCTTTTTCCTTGACAAGGCAAGAGCAAAAAACTCAGTGGCTTTGTTAATGGCTCTTTGCAAATTTGAGCCAACAAAATCTGTCGGGTTAAGATGAGAGAAAATGATATTATTACTGGTAAGCCATATCTCCCAAAGGATGTGAACATTAATCAGGCCTTTAGGAACATAGTGAAAGGAAACAGACTTATCCATAACCAGATTTTTAAGCTAGAGTTTGAAAGGTGCGGAAGTGGAGATACCTAGATGGTTCCAAATTTGAGTGACTCTATAACAATCCCTGAAAAGGTGAAGTAAGTCTTCAGAGCCGAGATTACAAAAGGGACAAGAAATTGGGATGCAGATGCCCCTACGAGACAGGAGGGATCTAGTAGGAATAATATCAAGGAAACACCGCCAAATAAAAAAATTTAATTTGGAAGGCATTTAAGTTCCCAAATCCATGAATGATTTTCAGCATCAAGATTGAATCCCCTGACCAACTGGTAAGCTGAGTTGAGATTGAATTTTCCATCCATGGAAGCATTCCAGAAGAAGGTATCGTTTTCCATGCTAGACAACTGGATTGGAGTAGCGAGGATAGCATCAAAACAACTTTTTGGAAGTGTAAAGCAGATAAGGCAAGGGGATGAAAAGAATTGATTGACTGTAATGAATTCTTCTACAAAGTTAAGTGGTCCATGAATAAAATTTCTAAGTGAACCAATAGAGGTCCTGTTGTCATACCAAAATGAGGTGTTCCGACCACTAACTATTGCTTTGGTAGTACTTCTATCAACAATGGGATTTGCCCAAGCCATAGCTCTCCAGGTGGGAGAAGCTACCGATCTGTTAGAGGACAAATCAGTACCATAAACTCCATACAGGGTTTGGGCCCATAAAGCATCGGGTTTTGTTCTAAAGTTCCAAACCGGCTTGCTGAGGTGAGCTTGATTGAGAGATCTAGCATCCAAGAGACCTAATCCACCAACTTCCTTAAGCTTAGTAATCTCTTTCCAATTTAAAAGGTGAATCTTCTTTGATGTCTCAGTATCCCCCCATAGAAAATTTCTACAAGTTCTATCAATCTCATTTGTAATTGAAACTAGTAGAGCTCTAAATTGCATGGAGAAAGCAGGTATAGTTTTCAAAACAGATTTTGTAAGGACTAGTCTACCAGCAAGGGATAGTAACTTTGCTTTCCAACCAGCCAATTTTTTCCTCATTTTATCAATTATGAAAAGATAGTCAGCTTTTTTGATTCGGCTGCTATGGAGAGGAAAACCTAGATACTTACCCAAATCATAGATCTCTTGGATATTTAAGGCATTAAGCAGAATGTTCCTATGGGAGGATGAAGTGTTTGGAGAAAAGAAAACTTTTGATTTGTTAAGATTAACTCTTTGACCAGATTTAGCACAAAAGGAGCTTAAGATGTCATACATGGTCCTAGCAGTTTTCAGATCAGCTTTCCCAAAGAGAAATATGTCATCAGCAAAGATTAGATGGGAAAAGCTTGGACATTTCTAGAGCATTTGACAGAAATCCATCTATTAGAGGAGCAAGCATCATGAATTTGCAAACTAAGATACTCCAAGCATAGGATGAAGATATAAGGTGAAATGGGTTCACCTTGTCTAATGCCCTTAGAGGGAGAGAAATATTCTAGTTGAATCCCATTGACAAGAACAGATATTTTAGAACCTAAGAGGCAACTAAGAATAAGAGAAATCCATTGGGGTGGAAAATTGAAAAACAGAAGAACTTTTTTAACAAAGCTCCATTCCAGCCTGTCAAATGCTTTTTCTAAATCCAGTTTAATGGCCATGCAACCTGTTTTCCGTTTTTTCCTTCCAAAGGAACTCATGATCTCTTGGGCAATAATTACATTGTCCACTACAGTTCACCCAAGGATGAAGCTTGCTTGTTGAGGAGAGATTAAACCATTAAGGAATAGCCTAAGTCTCCTGACCAAGATTTTTGTCACTACTTTGTAAGTAAAATTACAAAGTCCAATGGGCCTAAATTGCTCAATTTTTTCAGGATTTGGGATTTTCGGGATAAGTTAGAGCAAGGAAGAGTTTTGATCAGATAGCATAACCCAAGAGTGAAAATAGATTTAATGGAATTGCAAAATTTGTCTTTGACAATAGACCAACATTTTTGGAAAAAACCCGGGTGAAGACCATCAGGCCCTGGGGCTTTGAATGGTTTAAAGTACCAGACTATGTTCTCAACTTCAACATCAGTTATAGGAGCAAGCATGGAGAGATGATTATCAGCATTTAAGGCCACATGATGCTTGGGACAGTTAGAGTGAAGCAAGAGAACAGAAACAAGAAAGGTAGTGAAAAGACACTGGAAATGATTAAAGATCAAATTTTTGAGTCCAATTGGTTCAGTAATCCAGTTCCCAAAACTATCCTTTAACTTAATAATTTTGTTAAAACTTCTTCCAACTAGAGTAAAAACATGAAAGAAAGCAGTGTTTCGATCCCCATCGGCAATCCAATCTATCCTCGATTTTAATGCCCATAAGTCTTCCTCATCCTTAAGGATTTGCTTATATTCCAATTGAAAAGATTTGTGCAAGTCTAGAAGGAATTGTGATGGTGAGACACTAATTGCTTTTTCAACACCAGAAATACGATCCAAGACTCTCTTCTTTCTTTTGAAAACATTGCCAAAAGTAAGTTTGTTCCAAAGTGTGAGATTTTCTTTAACGGAAAGAAGGGTTTGACCTAAATTGCTACTAGAGCAGTTCCAAATAGACTCAATCAAATGAAAGAAGTCAGGATGATTTAGCCACATCTTCTGGAAACGAAAAGGCTTAACACCATCAAGACTGAATTTGTGATCAAAGCTGATTAGAATGGGATAATGATCAGAGTGGGTACAGGGTAAATGAGATACACTGGCATTAGGGTAAAGAACTCGCCAACTGGGGTTCGCAAAAGCCCTATCTAGTCTTTCTTGAATTAAACTAGCAATACCTCTATTGTTAGTCCAAGTAAACTTAGGGCCATGAAAGCCAAGATCAGTCACATTACAGCTATTCAAACAGTCAACAAACAAAGCAGAGCGATTAAGAGATAAAGGATTACCCACCTTTTGTCCTTAGAGTCTAAGATTTCATTAAAATCCCCAATAATAAGCCAAGGTAAAGTATGAGCAGCAGCAACATGCATTAAATTATCCCACAAATTTTTTATTTCCCTATGACGAGGGCTAGCATAAATTGCTGAAAGTAACCAGCAAAGATTTGTAGATCGTACCTTTACTGTGGCATGAATCTCTTGCTCCTTTGAACCCACGAGCTCCACGTCAAGCTTTTCCCTGCGCTAGAGAAGCCAAATCCCTCCCTAAAAGCCAATCGTATCAGAATCAAGAAAGCCATCGAAAGGTAAGCGATCTACAATTTAGCTGACATCACAGATTCGAACTTTGGTTTCAGTGATGATCATAAGTTCAGGATTATGAGTCTAATAAGATCACAGACAGTGCGATTGAAATCAGGGTGTCGCGCCCCTCTACAATTCCACACTATTGTCGACATGTTAGGTATTTGTGGATTTGGATATCTTTGTGTTCTTGCCCCCTTTGGGCCGTACTTTAGATGCCACTCTCGAGCCACCCTTTTCAATGTCACTGGTGAGAAGAATCCTATCTTGTGGATCTTTGTCTCCGGCTCCCCGTGCATTCTCAAGGATCTTGCGTAGACGCGGAAAGGATATGCATTGCTGCTGTTCTCGATCATGATTGCTGAGAATTTCTTGCTCTGCAGTTGATACTCGTGGGCTCCCACATGGAGATAGTAGTGTACCATGATCAACATCCACACTGGAATCTCCCAATTGGGGTCTCTCCACCAATTTCCCCATGATTTGGTTGTTCTCAGCTCCCAATCCATCAAAATTTCCATCGGTGTTATGAGGACTAGGATGGCACTCTCTTTCTCTTCTTCCACAGTTGGGATCCATTCCAAAGTTGGCTGTGGTTGCCTTTAAGCAGTGAACGTGAACACCTGGTTCGATGAGTTCGCCGGTGAGGTCCACCGTCTCTGTCTCAGTGGTGGTGGAGAGCCCTGCGACTCCATTGACACCGACAGCCTCTGGAACTGCGCATTTAATCCCTGCTCTTGATGGGCTCGGGCTTTGCGACTTCTTCTTCCTGGTAGTCGGCGATCTTGCCGTTGCTTGTTGTTGAGCCTTTGTCGAATCTGATGGCTCTGCATCTTGCTTTTTTTTTTTTTCCAGAAGTGAGTTTTCTAAGCAATGATTTTCAAATGTGGAGTGAAAACCCATATCGGAAGGATAAATAGAGGGTGGGTTGGAGAGAAATTCAAACTCTTGTATAAGAAAGGGATATGTATTTCTCTCGGAGTTCAAGCATGTATTTGCACCTAAGCTTGAAAAGGAAACTTCGAGTTCCAAATTTTGATTTTTGACTAAGGAGGAAGACTGACCAATTTCAAAGTTTTTTGGCTGCCAGTTGGTATTTATAAGAGGGGGCTTTTTTAAAATTACATGTTTTTTACCTTTTGTGATATTCCTGACGTTAAAACTTTTCTCACTAGCAATGTCAACCCTTTGAGAGTTACCTTTTTTTGGCGAGAAATTCTGATTGCTTGTAGCAATAGTTTTTTCGGATCTGTCCTTTTTCTTTGTCTGTACTGGCTTTTGGAGGGAATTTGAATTTTGGTTCCCCCCTTGGGCTATCTTTTTTGTCTTCTTGCTTTGAACTACCATCCAAGGGCCAAAGCTATCCTCTTTTTCCGTTTGGTCTGTCGTATTGTTTGCTGTCGGAACGGAAATTAATTCCGGGCAGTTGACCTATTTGTGACCAATTCTCCCACAATGAAAGCACAGTGCACCTATACCCTCACAAGTAATGGGTTGTTTGCTTCCTTCAATACAGATGAACTTAGCCAGTGGTTTATCCATATTTATTTGGATGCATAAACGAGCATACCGGCCTCTTTCCCCAGTGAGTGTGCGATTGTCGATCTTGATTAGTTTACGATGCGCCTGCCAATTTTTGAGAGAATATCACCATCAAAAAGCTCCATCGGGAGCTATGTTAACCGAATCCACACCGCAACAGAGGAGAAGGTAGCTTCAGAGGCTCTGAAGTTTGGTTCCCATTCCCTTATAGTAAGGAAATGCCCACTAATGAACCAAGGCCCCTCTTTCAAAACAAAATGATAATCTTCTTCAAAGTCAAATTTTAGAAGGAAAAAAATCCTCTCCAAGATCAATCATAGCAGAGAATTTCTTAAGTTTCCATAGTTGTTGTAGTTTGAGAGAAAGAGACTTCAGGAAAGGGATGGAGAAACAAAGAAGTGGGTGGGGTGTGGGCGGCGGTGGAGAGAGGTTGAGGGTTTAGAGAGAGAGGGTCTCATTTTTCTCTACCTTTTTACCTTCCTTTACGTCCCAGAGTTTTCAATTCATATGAATGCGCACAAACAGAAATTAGTATATGTTTGGATTTGGATTAATATGCATGTATTTCAATCTGCATAGTAATTTATTCTCTTTAAACAAAATAATAATTGGGAAAAAAAGAAAGAAAGAAAAAGCAATATCTGAACTTAAAAATCCCTAGCTAGGTAGGGGATAAGCTAAAAACAAACTAATAAATTAATCATTAAATACTGCAGAGGGAATGAAAAGTTTGAAATACATACCAAGCTTATTGCTTTTATTTTTTTCTTTTATGAAAAGTTTGAGTCAAATTTAAATGTGTATTCGTTGATAGAAGATAATTTCTTAGGTCTTAGTGAATCGCTTGAAGACCCTTCAACTTTAATCTCTTACATGAATCTCTTAGACACTTGTATTTTATGCAATTTAGTCACTCCTATATTATATTCAATTTAATTCTTCAACTCTATTTCTTTTATGCTCTTAATTAATTTTTTTTCGCTCATTAATACTTTTTAAATATGATCTAAAATGCATGATGTTAAAGCAAACCAATATAATATAGTTTAATTTTCTTTTTAATTACTATTATAGTTTAACATGGTGTTTTCGATTACATAATATTTACATCTACTATTACAACATTGTAATTTGATAGACTTGCAGCGAAGCGCATGCATCTTTTCTTGTAATAGTAATGTATTAAGTATAACTAAAAATAAAATAATATGTGAAATAAGATAAATATCCAAATCAGGTCTATAAGATTGTGTTGGAAAATTTCAAAAAATAGACAAAACAAGATCAAGCTTTAAGGTGTGAAGAACACTTTTTTAAGTGTAAGATCCTTTCGCAATCACAAACAAGTTACTCTCAGGATACAATAAAACTCCTGAAATCACCAAATATAGAAGAAAACAGTTTTTTGGGAGAGAAGAAAACGAGATCTTCAATGTGGAGAAGTTTCTGTATTTATAAATATTGAGAGGTTATCTTGAACGGTTACCAATTGAATCAACTGTTTTATTCAAAATGAATAACTACCTAATCATTTTGAATAGGTAACTATTCAGATAATTATCACATGGTAAAAACGAATTTATTAAATAAATTCCTATAGGCTTTCAAAAAATTAAAGACTTAGAAAAAACTAAGTCCCTTTTAGTTTTACTTAAAGTCTCAAGGCCTGAGTGCCTCATCTTTGACTATATAAAAATTTGGTTAACCAATGGGTTGAGCCCATGGGTATCACAAGACAACAATGTGGGACTTTGTTTTACCACTAAACAAACTATACATCAGTTTGAGGAAGTGCTTAATTTGGGGCTAATTAGGTATATTTCTGATGAAACCCCTTGCGTGTCATCTAGGTCTGATCATAAACCGACCAAACCGATCAGTAAATGGTGCAAACGGTTCGGAGCAGGCGGTAGGTCGGTGTAAACGGTTCAAAGCATCGGTTTTTTCGGTAAGTCGAGGTCGGTGGCGGTTCATTATTTAGTGAACCGACACCGACCGAAAAACCGACATGTTTTTTTTAAATTAAATATATATATATAATATATATAATAAATTAGAAAGTATATAAGGCTTGTTAAGTTTTTTTTTCTCTCTCAAAATTCGACCCCTCCCCCCTCTGCCCTCTCTGTTGTTTCTCTCAACGTCGACACTCGACAGTGTCGAGAATTTGCCTCAACTCTCAACGCTGGCCACCGCCTCCCCCTGGCCACTTTTTCTCATCAAACCACTTCATCTTCTTCCCCTAAACCCTAAATCCCAGTTAAATCTCCCATAATTTTTTTATTTCAAAGTTTCCCCCAAATCCCAATTCGAAACCCTAGAACCCTAATTCGATTTTATTTTGAATTTTCTCTTCCTCTTTCTCCGAAATTTAAAACGACCCTTCACCCATGCTTTAAAGTTTCTCTCCTCTCATCCTTTTCAGTTCGAATTGAAGGCAATTCCTCAATCCCTAAATTGATAAATGAAGAGTAACATGACAACAGTACATAGGAAATCAAAGGAGTCTTCAATGTACAGCTCTTACACATGGAAAAGATGGAAGATGGTAAGAAACAATTCTTCATTATACCCTTCATTCAATGGCTGTCTATATAGCATGTATGAGTTAGCACACATACATCGGTTCATCATCCAGTTCCTTCCTTTAGAACAATTTGAATCTCTTCTTCCATGATTCTCTCATCATTTTTTTAATGGATTGTGTTTGGTTTTTGGAGATGAGTTGGAGCTTTTTGCAACTGTCATATTGTAATTGGAAGTTTGGAACTGTAATTTTTGCAATGTTCAGCCTTCTGATTTCTCTTAAATGAATTATTTTTGATGAAATCCAAATCTTGGCAACTTTGGTCTACTTGAATATTGGCAAATTTGGTCTGCTTGAAGTTATTGATCTTTCTAGCAATAATTTTTCTGGGGATATTTCTACAGCTATGAGCTCACTAGTTAATTTGCAAGTTCTTGGATAGAAATGGAATTGGTTGTTCAAAATTTAAAAAAAAAAAAAAAAAAAAAAAAAAACATCTCTACAAATCGCCTGCACCGACCGAAACCGTCGGTGTTTCCCCCAGCCGGTCGGTGCCTCGGTGTCAAAAAAAGTCGTCGGTGTAGTCGGTTTTTGAGGGTACACCGAACCGACCCCACCGACACCGACCGTTGAGTAGCCCTAGTGTCATCTACGCGCCATTACCACGTAAAAAAAACTATGTATCACTTAACGACACGTGCATTACATGTGCGGTCCCATCAGTAAAACATAACTTGGTTAATGACCCAAACTATTGGCCGTAATTAGATTCAATCTAAAGAATTAGATCTAAATTGAGTATTTTTCCAAACTTTTAGTCCTGATTTGAATATTTACCCATGTGGAATAAGGGGGTCAAAGATATTGCCAAATTGCAACAAAAAAAAAAACTGAAAAAGGAAGTCACGTTTTTTACTTTTGGGTATGAAAAATGCAAAAAAAAAAATGAAAACTCATGCACCCATGTGACTGACTCATATATACTTATGAAATGCACCCTTAAAAAAAACTAGAAATTTTTCTGCAATTTCATTTTTCCCCCTCCTCTTTTCTTCTCTTGCATTTTCTTCTTTCTTCTTTGTTCCTTCACAAGAGTTATTCTAGTTTCTCAAGGTGAATTTCCTCACTTTTTTTTTAGTGAACATAAATTTCCTCACTTCACTCATTTAATTATTTTAGTCTTGTTTATTTCGTGTGTTTCATTCATAAAACCCAAATTCTAAAAAAAAATCATAAACCAAATTTCATTTTTTTCTGTTATTTAGTGGTATCAATTAGTGGCCTAATTGCTGAGCTTTGAAGTCTAACATGGCCAAAGTTTGTTCAAGTTCTTTTCAGGCATATGATATCACATTGCTTACCTTGTTTTATTTATTTTATTATCTCGCTATTTATTTGATTTTCTGCTATTTTTTCATTATTAATTTTGGTTAGAAATCTCAATTTGTTATTGGGTTTTGTTTTATGCTGCTTGATGAGTTTGTCTAACAAAATAAATTTTGAAAAATTGTTATAAGTTATGGTTAAATTGTTAAGTTATGTTGTTAAAAAGGCTTTTAAGTACTATTTGTTTTGTTAATTGTGGGCCATAATATTTTTTTGGACTCAATTTTTCTTGATTGGGTCTTTGTCAGCTGGTCTATTTGTAATAATGGCTTCACTGTAAAATGAAATATTGATGAATGAGTACTTCATTAATTGTCCCTAACTGAAAATGAATCATTGAATAAATACTAGCATTTATATCATTCTCAAATAAAAAAAATATATAAAAAAGAGACTTTTGGGGAGAGGGGTAGGGTAATAACAGGGGGATGAAATAATTTTCCTACTATCAATTAGACAAACGGCTTAATATGTAGTATGTAGAACTCTGGAGCTTGAGGTTGAGGAATTGGAAATTTTGGAAATTCACTGTTTAGAAACTTGGTCAATGTCTCATGTACAACCTTTAAATCAGCCCTTTCTTCGGTTACTCTGACGCAACTAAACCCAAGCATTACATAACTTAACAAGTGATCCGGTCGAACTAGTAAAATTTCAGGATCAACAATTTCACTTGAATGTTTTTGATAATTATCAATAATCTGGTCTAGCGGTAATGTTCAAGACGCCTAGGGAGATTAGATGTATGTCTAAGCAAAAGATCAAGTAAGAGTTTACCAAGATGATAAACATCTGCCTCTTTTGTTACCCCAGGCATTAAGACTTGCTCTTTCTCATGGCGCTATTTCATATGGTATATCTTGAAAAAGCTCCTCATTAACATGTGAGCAACCATTTAGAATTGGGAGGGCAACTGAGAAATCAATTATTTTGGATACTTTTTTCCGATGTTAACACGATTGTGGACATGGTAATATATCGAAGAATAATGTCTCTAAATTGAGCATATGAAATTGTGTCAGCTATATATGTCTTTCCCTACCCTTAATCTTTACTTCCATGTCATATCCTTGTAACAGTTGGAGAGAGTTTTAACTTAACATAGACTTGGGTGAATGTGTGGAATATTAACGAATTTATAAACTGTAATTAGATATTATCTTGTCTCCCTATACAACATCCTAAAATCTTTAACACATTCCCATGCTCCTTCATTTTTGACCCGACATAGATATCATTGTAATTAAAACAATATATGTATCACAATGATCAATGTCGTAGCCTTCCACCATCATCATAGTTGAATGTTGCTTCCTTTAAGTCTTTTGCAAAATAAAGATGGAGGGAATTGTCTTTACTGCACTTAACAATATTCTCGGTGACATTCTTAGGTAATTTTGTTTCTCTCTTCAGTCTAAAAGACATGTCTAATCTTGATGTTTGAATTTTGGAAGCAAGGCAAGAGTTTTTGTTTGAATGCAAAATCATAGTTTAAGGAGAGATATTGTTGCAAACTTATAATAGGACTTAGAATTCTTTTAATTAATTCTAGTGCATGCTGAGCAAATCGCCAAATCCTAGGCTAATTGTCATCTCAATAGTAATTATCACAGGATCTTCTTCGAGTGTTAATGTGTTATTCTTATATAATATTTCCATAATAATTATTACTATACTAATATATCAGATAGTCTGGATTCCATTGTTTGAAAAAAAAACATGAACTTGGATGGGGTATTGGTAGTAAAATAGATGCATACTTTAAGTAAAAAAAAAAAAAAGCAAAATGCAAGGAGTTAGAATTGGAATTGACACATTTGACCAGTATTCTGTCTCTGTAATGTTACAAATTTGTATTCTTTGGACATAACTCCAAAGACTAAATTTACATGTCAATTAGAATGAAGAATCTGTTCAAAGCACATCAGATTTGATGTTTCTTAACACTATGTCCTTAAAACCATTATTTTTGTTTTTCTTAGAGTATCTATGTATACACATAAGCCTTAGAGTATCTAAGGTTATTTTAGACTCATATGTTGAAAGCAATAAACCCCTTGATAAAGAATGCTGATTGGAAATTTAACATATTCTAGTACTATATACTACTTTTATCATGTCTCAATAAGGAAAGCATTGTTGAATAGTATATGCTGAGAATTCTTCACTCCATAACTATTGCAGCAATCATGGCATTGAATACTGTTAGTTCTGTTGTGAGTGGATTTCTTGGCCTGTTGTTGACAACTTTTAAAAATGAAAGTGTTCAGCTGATTGAGTTCAATAAGCAGTTTCAAAAGTTGTATCTTAAGCTCTCTGCAATGGATGCTTGCGTGAAGGATGTTGAAAGGTTTCGGCCAAATGCTGAAAGGATTCAGAATAGCAACCTTGCCTTCTTGGGACATACATGTAAATCAACTAAAAGATCTTATTTTTATGTAGAAGATATTTTAGTTGATTGTTATCTAAAACAAGTGGACCAGTTTTCAAGCACTTGGCTATCGTTATCTCCTTCTAACCTTGGTTTTCACTACCGGGTGGGAAAACACCTTAAGAAGATCATTGCTCGAATCAACAACATAAAAGTAAATTTGTCATTCTTTTGTTACGATTGGACAACTAGTGCAAGGAGACGAGCAAATGACAAAATCGCCAAATTATGATGATGTAATAGGACAAGAAGTTGATATTGAGAAGATGAAACAATTGATGATCTTTCATTCGGACTTATTAGTTGGAATTGTTGGTATGCCATGGTTGGGGAAGACTGCAATTGCTTATAAAATCCTAAATGATGAAGAAATACGTCAGCATTTTGACAAGACAATACACATTAAACTTTCAGAGGGAGATGATAGTGAGGAACCAATTCTGATTAGAATTTTAACAAGCTTAGTAGATGCATGTGGAGTGGAACATGCCAGTGACATGTTAAAGAAGATAAATAAATATCTCTCGGTGAAGAGATATCTGATTGTGTTTGATGATGTTCGAAACCCAAATGTAACTTGGTGTCAACTAATCCCTGAAGGGTTACCCAACATAGTAAGTAACTTTATTATGATTTCTAGAGACGAGAATGCTTTGCTTAGAGTGGGAGTGCATAAATGAAGAATTAATTTTCCTAAGGAGCTTAATGATCATGATAGATGGTTACTATTTCAAAAGATAGCATTTGCTGCAACAGCAGGCAAGTCTGTTGAACACTAGTTTAGAGGATACTGGGAAGGAAATTGTGGGAAATGCATAGGTGTTCCTTTAATTATGAGAACGGTTGTAGGAATTATGGCTTCTAATCTACCATACTCTCACGTAAAGGCTTGGCAAAAGCACAAAAATACCCTTTTTTTGGACTGAATTGCAATCATGCATGTGCAAGTTTCGTGCTACAGTCAGTTTGCGTGTGGTTGACATGCAATATCCCTTAATTTCAACTTTTGCACTATATACATGACAAGTTTGTTTCAATAATATATACGTAATATTATTTATAAGGTTAGGTACGTTACATAATATCAAAGTTTACTCTATAAAAGGAATCTCGGATGAATGGCAACAAAACATGTTTTTGGATCCTCAGCGTGACATGTGGCGCGCTTGCTAGCTGGCTTGTATATATAATAGGTAAGTTCGAATTTCCTTATTGGAATCAACTCCAATGCTCTCTTTATGTCTCTAACAATCGACCATATCTTCCATTGGGAATCAAACCATTTTGTTCCATAGGTTAAACAATTGCATTATGTTTTTTTTTTACTGAGTGGGCATTTGTTGAGTGCATAGTTAAGTTTCATTAGTTTTATTAATATAAAGAACTATAGAAGCATGATTGAATATTTGAGTCTACAATTTTCATTCTAAACCTTTTGCAGCAAAGTTATGGCAGGCAACGCAGTTCTAGACGCAGTTCTAGGCAAGTTGTTGGCTGCTCTCAAAGACTATCTTAAAGAGGAGAGCTCGATCGTAATTAAATTCAAGTCTGACCTTAAGAAGTTGCTACATGATGAGTTCTAGTTAATGAAAGGTTTCGCCAAAGATGTTGATATGTATCCGGGGAAGGATAAGGCTGTTTTCCAGGCTCTAGTAAGTGATTTGCAAGAGCTCATCCTTGATGCAGAAGATGTGATAGCTGGCTGTCAGCTTAAGTCGGTGGAAAGTAAACTATTGGTATCTCCTAATCATTGAAATTTCGCTAAAAGATGGGAAAGCGTATTGAGGTGATAATCTCTAAGATTGCATACTTGAAGCAAAATCTGGGTTATGTACATTCAGCTACTGTTAGGGTTAAATAATTAACTCATAGACAGAGCTCTTCCTATACTAACAAGGAGTGTGCAATTGGACGAGATAATGATGCTACGAGGATTAAAAGTTGGCTATTCGAGTCAGACTGTTCAATTGGAATCGTTGGTGTGGTTGGGATATGGAAGACCATAATTGCCCAGGCAGTCTCCATTGACAACCAAATCAAGGAACACTTTAAAAAAATAAATTGGATTTCAATTTCAAAAGAGTTTAAATCGGGAGATCCAATCATGAGAAGCATCACAAGAAAGTTGGGAGTAGAAAACACAGAAGATGATTTAAGTGACATGATAAGGAAGCTAAGAGAATATCTCATGGGGATAAGATACTTAATAGTGTTTGATGATGTTTGGGGGGAGAATACTAGTATATCATGATAACGAATTGATTATCTCCTTTTCGTATCTCCAAAAAATAATTTTTAGGGAGAAAAAATATGCGCGGACATTGTTTACTTCTATTATGACAAAAAAAATGAAAAAGCCAACACATATACAAATTTCAAAAGATTAATAGTACAATAATAATAATAAATATAAAACATATAAAATAAATGTTGGAAGTGCTTTTTCCAATTAGGGCCGACGTAACTTGGCTCTAAATTAATCAAGGCTTAATGACTACCGAATATGTTTGTATAAAAATTATTATCAATTGGTAATGGGCTATTTATAAAGTCAAAATTAACATTGATGATCGGAAAAATTTTCATCTTTAGTGGTAAGTACTAAAGAATCAAGCAATGTATGGCCGATAGGTGCATTCTAAGGTAGCTACTTTTTGTCTCTGGCTAAGTCAACGGTAGCAGGCGATTCGTAGAAATAGGGTATGTTCGGTAATCCCGGTTTACTTAACGACAGAATTTGTCGTACAAAAATGATAAACTAGCGAATCAACCATCAAAAAATATCACTGTACAACAGAATTCACTGTTAATCTTAATTGCAACGAGATAGGATTTACCCCTCACAGTCTTTGCTTAAAAATAATAAGGCTTTGGGGTTTTAGGTACTCCAGCCTCCTGTTTAACAAGCGTTTAAAATGTGCATGCTTCTCCTGAAAGAGCTTACTTTTTATACGCAACTTACATCCCGAGCATGATCCACGATAAGCCGCCCTCGTGCGGGTAAGATCCATGATCTCCGGAATTATGTCAACCTTTTTTTTTGTACTTGAGGCTACTAGGGATCAAACCCTAGGCACAAGCCCACAACTATACTTTTTAAACATCTTGCTAAATATGCTTTTTTCCTTCTTAATAATTTTGGTTTTGTGGTAGTTTAGTGTATATTCTATGCAATCTATATATTTCTCTTCATGTTTTAGTCTTTTAAAAGCATAGTAGAACTAAGTATATGTGTTAATAATAAGTATATACTGTTGGAAATTACAGAACAAAATAGCTTGAGTCGTGTAGGACACATTGTCCTAAAGGATAATTTCCGGCTATTAACGACTATCCCCCAGGATTAAACAAGCTCTTCCCGGAGTTGGATTTCCGAGGGCACAAGCACCACAAGAACGAACCCAGCAAGAGAAGGAAGAAGAGAATTAGAAAGAAGTGTTTCTGAATCGGTGTGTATCACAAATGAGGAAGAGGAAGGTATTTATAGTGTAGCGAAATGGAGGTTACGAAATGGGTGTTTAAGAGGAGCCAAAACAATTAAAGTGTATTAACATGGTTGTCTGAAACGGTTCAAACATTTAAGTTTGAAAACCGTACGTTATAACATTTAAAGGGTGAAAAATGTTATGAATAATTAATTCAAAGGTAACTCTAAATCTACAATGTGGGTCTTTGCCTTTTGAAATATTAGGACATATCTCATATATGTCTAACAATCCCCCACATATTTCAAAAGGTTATTTAGAGGAAGATATAATTGTTGAGTTTAAGACTAATGAATGTAATCCATTGAAACTGGTGCCTTTTGGGATATGAACCAGACCTAGAAAGAATGAAATTTATAGTGCACATAATTTTGGTGAAGTTTTAAACTTCTATGAACCAAAAATTCGTTATTTTACATTATAATTTCACCAATCAGATTACACTCCTACAATTCTTTGTGGTTCAACACGGTTTTGTGCTTTTCCGACCATGCACACGCCCAGTTTTCATGAGTGCTCTAGAGAATTAGCCAAATTCTCATGGAAGCGCCTCACTTCACACTCGTATAGGTGATTTCCATCAAGTGTATCCTGCAGTTAATACACCACCCATAAGGAATATGGAAGTCATTAAAGGTTTTGAACCTTTCCTCTCTTCATTGCAGTTTTGCACTATACACATCATAGGAGGGACAACAAAAAAAAATAATAGTGCTCCATGATATCAACAATTGATTTGTTATTACCCATATAAACCTAATTCATGGGATCGCCAATCACATAGTTTGGGTTACCACCACCGTTAATTTTACTCAATTGGCTAAGTCTCATTCCCATCGATGTGAGATTAATTAATTTTCTTTAGTCAAAAAATTTATAGGTTAAACTCGTTTGACTCTTCAAAAATCATGATCTCATTTCTAAGCGCTTTATCACATAAATCACCCCCACATTTGGTGAATATACTACCATAATTTATGATAGTTCTCAAAATATTTGAAGTGGCATAATAATATCCACATTTAAGATTGTAGTCTCTCAACATTTAGACTACTTTCTCTCATTCATTTCATCAATGTCTCAAGATATTGGCTAAATCTCCATCTTTGGAGAACTTATCACTTATTAGTTTTTATCAAACCTTTTTGGGACACCGATTTCCCATTGATATTAAAACAAGGACTTTCTAATTTGTCATTTATATATGACATTGCGAAAATATATCAATAATGTAAGCAAATCTGATTAAAGGCAAATAAATTAGCCAACAAAATATATAAAACATAGGCATGATAAACTAATTACTAACGTGATATGCAACATCAATTTTATCCACATTATACAATTCACTCCAGCCTTGCCTAACAAAACTACACAAAACTAGGTTTGCCAAGAGGTACATATTAATGCCAATGTCTCAATTGAGAAGGGCTATTCTTATCCAATTATTTATCTGTGACAAAAAGAGTCACCAACTTAAACTGCCGCTTCTCCACATCTCCTACTAAGGTGTAAGAGGATAATCACATATTCACATTGGCCACCTTGGGAAACTTATTGAAATCATCTGCTTTAACCACATAGGTACTTGGTGAAGCAGGATTGTCATTCCCAAATTCATCTTTGCATGTAGATGCAAGATTTCCTGGTTAGCACAATAAGACAATAAATGATAACATCACAGATAAAAAATACTTCAAACTTAGATTTAGAGTTTATAATAAATTTTACCAACACAATTCTAAATTTCAAATAAATACTTAAAGCATAACTTTATTAGATCCCTTCCACTTATAAATGCCTATGCAAATTACCACAGCACTTAGTCATTATCATTTTAATCACAAGTCATTATTATAAAAAATATCATAATCAATAATAAAACGTATATCTCATATATACATTGCATATTATGACAAACATATTTAAAACACCAAACTAAATTCCACATGACTATTATATTATCTTGTTTATTTTTATGTCAATAACATATATGTATTTATTCATAAAAATTAAGATTCAAATTCTTTAACCTCAAAGTAAAGATATAACATTTTTAATACTCATTATTGCAAATGCTATAAACAAATTCAATTTAGTCTCTAATCAAAATGTGAATCTCTTATACCAAGGTGAATGACTAAACTCATATTACAAGCCAATGCATATTATAATGGTAGTATCAAGCAAAATATTTACCTTTTCCATAATCAATAATATATATTCCCCACACATATTTTGCATGTATATCACAAGTTATTAACAAAGTATAGTAAATAGCTTTTTACCAATTTACAAAATTGAAAACATTTTTAGTAACGACAATTAAGAAAAGAACAAGCATGTACATGCTCACTTTTGCAACATATAGTTGCCTAGAAGGCTACAAAATCCAGATATGTCTTTAAGTAAAAAAGACATCTTTTTATGCCAATATCTCATTTGAAGAGGGTTCAAAAAATATTTCGCTCTTCTCCATCTCTTACTAAAATGTAAAAGGATAGTACACAAATTTGTTTGCACAAATATGCATGTAGTACCTTTGTCTACCACGAAGTCATTTATATTGGCCATCATCATACTTGGGAAATAATCACAACTTCAACTTCTTTGAAGTCATCTGCTTTAACCAAGAGGACTCTTGGACTAGCAGGATTTCCAGAATTGTAAAATTATCCTTTAGATTGTTGGAAATTATAAAACAGAATAGCTTGAGTCGTGTAGGACACACTGTCCTAAAGGATAATTCCCGACTATTGACGGCTATCCCCCAGAATTAAACAAGCTCTTCCTGGAATTGGATTTCCGAGGGCACATGAACCACAAGAACGAACCCAGCAAGAGAAAGAAGAAGAGAATTAGAAAGAAGTGTTTCTGAATTGGTGTGTATCACAAATAAGGAAGAAGAAGGTATTTATAGTGTAGCAAAATGGAGGTTACGAAATGGGTGTTTAAGAGGAGCCAAAACAATTAAGGGTCTGTTTGGTTCGTGGGTTTCAAATATGCCCATGGTTATTTAGATTGATGGATATGTAGATGGTTAAGTGAAATGACTGGATATCCCATGGTTATATTTGATGACTGCATTTAGTTCGCGAAACAAATACCCGGGTATTTCACTTAAATTAGGGATACCAATGTAGGAAATACTCTTGTTTGTTAGAGTCAAAGAAGGTTATGTGATGGGTATTGTTGGCAAATTACTTGAATTACCCCCATTCATAAGAGTGAACATAATAAGCACATAATAAGCATACTTCAACTAAATTAAAATAATTCCAAACTGTTTTTACAATTCATTACAAATAATTTTCCAAAAAAAAAAGCATACATAATTGATATTATAAGATTAGCTATGAAATCTAAGAAATCTAACAGTTTTACAAAAGCTTTCTGTAGTTGCTTTTGGGATACTATCTGGATCTCTGTCAATTTAAATATTCCTAACATTTGTTCAATGGCAAGAAAATTTGCCTCCGACTTAGCCTGATAAAGCTTCTGCAGGTTGACAAAATGCCTGAAAAAGAAAACTAATAGAATGGTTATCCTACATTTGGAGAAAATGAACAGCTACAGGTTTTGACCCCTCAAATGGTGCCTCCTCACCACCTTCATTTGCAAATCAGAACCTGAGATAAAAAGCAGAGTGGGAGGTAACCACCATCAAAAGTGGAGGTTGATTGTTTTGCAGTTGACACCCGCTCAAAGGGAAAAACAAGTAATATTATAGGTAAATAATACTGCACGACAATTACACAATTAGATAAATAATATTATATGAGAGCATTACCAACTCTAATCCCAACCAAAAGGTGTTTCCATGAGACAGTTAACTAGAGTGGCAGACACCAAACCTTCCTATTCACCAAAAAAAAAAAAGGACACCAAACCTTCCATAAAGCTTTTTCTCCACTCATTAGCCATCTTACATAGGAAGTGGCAGACACCAAATTCCGAAACCAAAACCAACAAAAAAACCCAAATAGTTAACGTGAATGAAATATATAACAGAAACACCGAACCCAAAACCAAGAATCAACAATGTGTGGGAAATCAAATATATAGCAGAAACAAACAAACTCCAATAATCAACAATCCAATGTGAATATAACATAAATCACAACCCTAAAAAAGATTTTTAATCTACAAAAGTACATGAAAATTATACCGTTTGGTAGATCTCAGGATGAGGAACAAAACCCAACAAAGCGGCGACGGAGATTGGAGCAGTCGGTGACGATCTGGGCTAGAATCGGATTCGGCGGAGAAACTAGAGAGAGGCTCTGTTAGGAGAGAGAAGGAAGAGAGGAAAAAATTATGAAATAAAAAGAAATTTTGGCTTATATAGTGGAGGGTATAAGTCGTAATTATTAAAATGTACCGAGGACAAATTGGTAAAAAAACACCAAGGCCATCAAAGTGAAATATCCGGGCAATATTTTGGCCCCCTGAAAAGGTGGGTTTAGGGATTGTAGCGCGTATTTGATACCGCAGGTATCATGGCGCGTGTGGGTATTTCACGGGTATTTAATAACCCAGTCAAATAGTATCCAAACATGGGAACCGCGTGGTCATCGCACGTGATACCTGGGTAAATTCCAGGATATCCATGAACCAAACGGGCCCTAAAGTGTATAAACATGGTTGTCTGAAACGATTCAAACAGTTAAGTTTGAGAACCGTTACAACATTTAAAGGGTGGAAAATGTTATGAATAATTAATTCAAAGGTAACTCTAAATCTACAATGTGGGTCTTTGCCTTTTGAAATATTAGGACTTATCTCATATATGTCCAACATATACTAGATATTATCCCCGTGCATTCGCGTCGGGTTTTTCGGTTTAGGATTGGAATTGATTAATTTCAATTCTAAGTAAAAATTTTATCTTATGTAATAGCAATTAAGTTAAATTGAAGTAAGGAAATATTGTTAGAATTCTAGGGGGCGTTTGGTTGGGGGTGATCTTTGATCACCTGTGGTGATCTTGGCAGGTGATCTCAGATCGCCCCATTTGGTTACACTTTTTGGTTTGGTGTGGTAATCCGGATTACCCCCTGGGCGTTTGGTTGGGGGTGATCTTTGATCACCTGTGGTGATCTTGGCAGCTGATCTCAGATCACCCCGTTTGGTTAAACTTTTTGGTTTGGTGTGGTAATCCGAATTACCCCCTGATTACCCCTCTAAAGGGTGATCTGGATTACCACCATAAACCCATGTAATCTTTGATTACCGGTGATCTTGCATCATTGGTGATCTTAGATCACTAGTGATCTGGGGGGCGATCCTAACCAAACATCCGGTGATCTGGATTACCACAATAAATCCATGTAATCTTTGATCACCGGTGATCATGCATCAGTGGTGATCTTAGATCACTAGTAATCTGGGAGTGATCCTAACCAAACGCCCCCTCTAATGTCTATTCAAATAATTATCTATTGTAGAAAGAAAATTGAGTTTTACTTTGATTATAATTCAATGTTATAAATATTATTTATAAATATTATTTAGATTTCAAATATATAATGTGATATATATTTATTTTTTTCCAACCAATCAACTTTGGAAAAATGTCGACCGAGATAAGCATTTGGGGATAAGTAAAGGTTTTTTTAGGGATTAATTGTAGTAAAGTGTTTTCGAGGAAATAGTAGTAAAGTTAAGTTATAGATATATAAGATATATAATAATTTTTTTGCTATTAAGGAAATATTAAAAAGATGAAAATTAATTATGTTTGGCATGCCAAAGATTACTAATAAGAGGTGCACACTATCTAATAACTTTCCATAAAAAAAGTCTCTCTTCGTCATCTTCTAAGATTTAATGCATAGTTTGACTTTCGAACTATCAAACATGTACAAAGGTAGCTAGTACCATTTTAAACTTATTCAGCAACCACCACCACCACAGCCACCGCCTCCACCGCCACAGCCGCCTCCGCCGCCACCGCAGCAACTTCCGCCACCAGCACCATGATGAACTCCGGCAGGACAACCGGCATCAGTCTCACTCTCAGCACCTGACATATTAATAATGGTCACAGCTGAAAGGATCAGATCATTGCCAGTAGTAGTGTAGTTGCTGCTGCTGCTGGCTTCACTTTTCTTTTTCTCATTTCTAGCTTTAGGAACACAGGGGGTGGAGTTACGGCCAACGCCAACGCCAACCCCAACGCCACCACCGCCGCTAACAGTTTCCGGAAGTGTTTTGGTTCTAGCAACATGGGTTGGGATGCCATTCTTATCCCTTCTCTTCTTAACCCTGCAACATAAAATCACAGCAACAACTGCTAAGACAGCAGTCTTCATAGTCTCCCTTTGAATTTGATGCAGTT
The DNA here is from genome assembly GCA_001974805.1 of Corchorus capsularis. Lineage (NCBI taxonomy): Eukaryota > Viridiplantae > Streptophyta > Magnoliopsida > Malvales > Malvaceae > Corchorus > Corchorus capsularis. Next base: position 57,212 of record AWWV01016172.1, read on the forward strand.
AAATTACAGCTTTCCTTTCAATATATTATATACAGACTTCTTCTCAGATCTCTCCCTCTTTCTCCAGCAAGGAAAGAAGAACATAAAGATGAAAGATAGTAAGCAATATCAATTTGAAAGAATTATAAAGAGTGTAACTTTTATATATATATCTTGCCAAATTATTCAAATCATAACACTTTTTTTCTTTGCTTGAAATGGAAAAGAAATATTCGAATCAGAGAATTTACATAAGAAGAAGTTGGAGCTCAGAAGTCTTGTCCCTGTTTTCTTTCCCAAAGAACAGAGAAAATGAATTATAATGGTTCACATGCACTGACCAAAGTTCCTACGTTTGGTATGTATCATCTAAAATAAATAATACTAAGTAGTGTTTTGTTACAAGTTTGAACAAATAAATGTGGTGATGTTTTATAAACTTGAAATTAGCAGAGCATGTAAAATAATAATTAATAGGATTAATTCAAGCATGGTCCAAATGATTTATACATACTTCAAAAGAGCATTATAATTACAAATTTGAGTTAATTTCTTTTGGTTATTGAGGTAAAAAATTTGAGTCGAATTCAAATGTTTACATGTGTGAAAAAAATGCATTTTGCCCCATCAAATAATTTTCCCACCACCAATTCCTGTTTAATATATAGGTCATCACAATAAATCATGTTGGGGAGGCCAAAGCTTAGTTTCCCCTTTTTTGAAGAGTTATCTAAGTTCACATGGCGACTCAGTTGCCTCTGCCATTTTCTATGATTTAATGTACAATACTTTTGCTAACTGCATTAAGGAAGGAAAGATGTGAAACAATTCATAATTGTCTGAAGCAACATTCAGGGTCCGTTTGGTAGGAATGAAGGAAAGGGGTGAGAAAAGAATTTTGCTCAATCCAATGGTTATGATGCATAATCATACATGCTACTTTGTAGTCCAACCATGGGATTGATGAAATTTCCTTACCATTTTTTCTTCCTTCCTACCAAACGGACCCTCAAGCACAATATAATGAAATAACCTTTTCAAGAAAAACTAAAGAGAGAACCCACAAATAGAAGCCCCTGCCTGATGAATCAGTATTCAAAGTGTGCTTGAAAATATTCTAGGTTTTCTTGGGGAAGGCAATGAAAACTGTAATAATCAAGAAAGCAGATTACATGTATAGACAAGAACTTAAATTCCAATCCAGTTCCTTATCAAATCACAATCACTGCACAAAATTCATCAAAATCTGCTAATTTCACCTCATGTATTAACCACATATCTATAAAGAACAACTTTAACTTCAGTTTCAAACTTAGAATACATACATAACATCAAACTTGTAGAGAATTTAGGCGGAACAAGAAAAACAACTAAGTACAAACAAAACAAGAAACAAAGTAATTAGACCTTTTTATTCCCATAACAGCACTTTATTGTTTTTCCTCCAGGAAACTACTAGCATATTATCAAAGCCGAGTTCAGCAACCCCCTCCTCTTCCTCCTCCTCCTCCACAACCACCGCCACCACAGCCACCACCACCACCACCAGTCCCACAAGCAAAACCTGTAGTCTTGCCACCATTAATAACACCTCCCTGGTGCCATTGCCTCCAGCCTCCAGGGTTGTCATCAGTTCCTTTCACGCATACCCAGCAGCAAATGATGAGCACGCTAATAAATACCATAAGGCCCAAAAGGCAGACAACAAGGATTTCAGCTGGGTTCATTCCTCTTACCGAAGACTTCTCTCTTAGTTTCTTTTCTGCAAGCAAGAAGATCTGGGAAGGATCATACGGTGAAGGAAAAGAGTATATATGGTGGTCAGTTTCAAAGGTACTTGAAGAGTAATGACTGAATTGATAAAGCCACCCAAACAATTCTAATAGTAGAAATTTTAAGGGTACAGAAGGAGCAAATTACTTGTGCATTCAATATTAAAAACAACAAGCTCTGATCAGTGAATTGAAATAATGCACCTAAAAGAGTAATACAGAATAGTTTTGACTTTCCAGATCAACAATTGTAGAGTTGACGCGGATTTCCTCTTTATCAAAACTATCATGCTTGAATTGTTTTCAAAGAAGTCATTAGCATTTAGCCCATAATTGTAATCAAAGGATGATATGTATACCATGTATGGTAAAGAGATGAAGGAAATAGAAAGGAAGATATAAATGCTTTGCATTGATACAAACTTGAGGAAAAACTTGGCTATTTTTTCTCTGAACAATGCATTTGTAGCATACAAGGTCACATACTATACAGATAACTTGGAAGCAGGAAAATTCATTAGAAAATACTATCACAAATCAAAATGCAAGGGTGCCAAAAATATGGAAATCATAAATTAGAAGGACAAGGCAGTAAGTAACCTGCTTATATTTGAAACTTATTAGTCTTAAACAATAAACCACCCTTGTGAAGAAGAAAGGGCATTCAATTCATTCTTTACTACTTGCCACCAGAATGCCCCAACAAAGAACTAAGTTCTTCTTTTTTGCAGCAGTTTGCTTGTACATGGTTGAGCACAGTAGCTTTTCCTTGAGATTGAACTTCACTTATTCTACTTGTCATTAGGACTTGTTATTCGCTTCAGCTTCATCACTTGCCTACATCTGCTTTCTATACCATTGCTTATTCTTTTATGCAGCTTATCATCTATCAGATTGGCCGATCCTACTGAATTCAGTGCATTACAAACTAACCCATATGTATACTCTCTGGGAGTAGATCCCCCATCAATCAACTCCAAGAGAAAATCCTTGGCCTGCAATACCCGTCCTGCTTCACACAGAGCATGTATAATTGGAGTATAAGAACTATTAGTTGCTACCCCATGATTCATTTGTTGCATCGTCCTCATCATCTCAATACCTTTATCAATCTCATTAACAGCACAATAGTACCTAATAAAAGAATTATATGTGATCCGGTTAGGAACACAATCCCTTTTTTTCATATCATCAAACAGTTCCAATGCCCTTTCAATTCGATACGTCTTACAACAACCATCAATCAAACAATTGTAAGTCACAACATCAGGAACAAAACCCTTGAACAACATTTCTCGGAAAAAATGATTTGCCTCATAAAGCCTCCTTCTAATCGCCTTTCTACACCCAGTTTGCATACTGAATTTACAGTAAGAACTTATCAAAATTGTGTAAGTATACACATCTGGTGGACATCGGAACCCTGGTAACTCCATTTGTTCCAATAAGAACCTAGCTTTATTAAAATTCCCAACTCTACAAAGAGCATGAATAATCATATTGTAAGCAAAAACATCAGGTTTGCAATGAAACTGCTTCATTCTATAAAAACAAGCCAATGCTTCATTAACTAACCCTTCTTCTCCTAGGACTTTAATCAAACAGGTGAGAGTAGAAGTAGTAACAAGCCCGCCAGTTCCTCTCCTCGACATATCTTTGAGGAAATTCCAAAGACCCTTCAAGTGATTACCTTTGGCGAAAACAATGGCCATTTCTTTACAACTTGTCTCATCATGAGCAAACCCAAAAGAGTTTTCAACCCAGAAATAGAATTCCATTGCTTTATCTAATCCTAAAGCTACCCTCTTGGGGTCTCTGTAAGCAGCAGGGCCAAGGACAAGAACATTCTGGGAATTCTTAATATATTCTTGTTTGAGGTTTCTTTGCTTCAAAGGAGCACGGTGGCGGAAACCTTTTTGGCGGCCAAAGGAACGAGGGGATTGGAAGAAAAATCTCGGAACGGCCCTTAAGATGTCGGAAACTGAATCTGTAGTCCATGGATTTGAAATTGTTGAAGAAGCGAGTTGGGCATCAAAGGGTCGGTCTTGGAGCATTATTGACATTACCTGGTGTACCATGGCGTAGTAGCTGCGTTGCAGAGGCTTTGTTGGAACCATCTTACTAAATTTATGCTCAAAGTTTTGGCTTCTTTTCCTCCTTTTTTTCTTACTCTTGGTTGGAGTTTGATAGTATCATACTTCATATATTAGCAAAGAATATAATAGTAACATGAAGCATTGCAATCGATTTCTGGTGGGAAAAGTTGTAAGTTTGAATGTGAGCGGTGGTGCCGGAGGAGGAAGAGAGACGGCAACGGAAGAATCTTGTGGGGAAAAAAGCTTATAATAAAGGCCCATTGTTTAGAGTCCTTCATATGGAGTTCCATAAATAAAGCCCATGAATGAGGCCTGGCCCAAGGCTCTAAAGTTTTCTATATCCAAGTTATTTTCCCCCTTTTTTCTTTTTTTTTTCAAATATAATCTTCATTTATTTATTTATTTTTCGCTTGAAATTGTGGATGTTTTTCATTAACATATTCTCAAAAGAGTTCGGTTATAGTAACATCTTATTACTCAAATATTCAAACGCCAAATTTCTAAGTATGATTTTTACACTTAATTTTGAGGTTCAAGATTCATGTTTCAGTGTGTATGAACTTATGCCAGACTTTACATTACATTAAATATGTACTAAGACTTCTAATTTTTGGATGATTAAGAGCAAGAGTTCAATCCTCTGGATCAGTTTGATAAATGTAATGGGATTGCTACTCTGTTACGTCACTTAGGCATTTTCATGCATGCCTCATGTTCATGAAAAATCTCAATAATTACCCTTATTTGGAATCGTAGAAAACTAGAAATCCACTTTGCTAATTGTTCTTGATGTTTTCAGAGGCAACGCATGCAAAATTGCGGGTGAAATAATGAATGTGTTATGCTTAACAATGCCAAAAACCACTCAAAAAGGTTCAAATAATTTGCCTCTTTGGTTATGGATGATGACTATGCGCCAAACCTAAGCTGCCTACATAATTAGAAAATGGGATTCAGCTTTTAGTTGACCAAAACAGAAGCAATCGAGCAAAAAGTGTTCCAAGGAATTATATAGCATTGGCACGAGCAAGATTGAAAATGACCACAAGAGGACAAATATTTGGTAGACCAAACTAAAGGAAAAACAAGCATTGACAAAATAACCATAACTGAACTAATACCTTATCGTATATTAGAACTTATAGCAACTAAAATTCTACTTCCATCCAATTTCAAGTCCTTAATGAAAGGATCTTTGACTTTGATCATAGCATTTTTGACTTATCAACTATGGGGGGGAAAGAAGAAAAAGAAAAAAAGTAAATTTAAATCTCACTCTTAAATTTACAATAAGAACTTGGGAGTCCTTCCCTCTTTTCCTTAGCATCACCTCATTCGGCTTGTAAATTGTAATAGGAAGAAATGGTAACAGACCATCTTAGTACAACTTTGATAATCAAAATGACCAAAATTAACAAGAAAGCAAGCCTATATAAAAAGGCATGATTAATTGATTTCATTTCATCCATCAATAAGAGCTACACTATACAAATTGATGATTTTTTTTTTTCAAAAAAGTCCAAACCCGGCCCATTCCGTATCTGCCACAGGTCGGGGTGATGACCGAAAAGATGTAAAGGATGACGCCGGTGAGCTATAGAACGGCGAAAGTGACCTCCGGCTTGACACTGACCATCGGGACACCGTCTCAAGGTCCGAAACATAGTCGGGTTCGGGTTTTTGGGTCCTCCTCTTGCTTCCTTTCCGCCTAAGCAACGGAGAAGGGAAGCACCCGGGTGAAACACATTCAGGTCGGACTCGGGCGGGTTGATCAAGCCGCCAACGCTCGGATCGGGTACGTGGGGCAGACCTAAAAGAGTGACTTCGGGGCTCCGGAGATAAATAAAAGTAGGATCCAGCTGGTGGGGGTTTAAGCTTTTGTTGAAGTTGAGGAGCTGGAGGTCCTGGCGGTGGAGATGGCAATGAACGTTGGTTGATAAAAGGCGATGCTGGTGGCGGCAACGGTGGTGGTGGTTGCTTCGGCTTTGGCTTTAGCTGTTTCTGTTTCTGCGGAGATTGTTCTTTTTGCTTTTGCTGTTGTTGAACCTTGGGAACACCTGGTCGGATCTCCCACTTAAATGGAATAGCTCCAGGTTTCTTGAATGAATCATCTACTGCCATTGTTATAACGGAAAATAACTACCAAAGTATATTAAAGGAAAGAGTAAAAGCAAACTGATAAAACAAAGCTTTCATTATCTAGAGTGAGTCTCTAGCTAAGCTCTTTATATATAGTTAGGGGACGAAGAAAAGGTTTGGTCTCACCGGGATTAAAGGCATGAAGGTGGGGCTGGTGGGGTCACTTTGCATGTATTTGAGTTTGACTTACGTTCATTACAGGCCAAGCCAGTTTCAATCATAAAAACAGAGGAAAGTTGAATGAGACAGAACCGCAGAAGATTCAAACATATGTCACTAATCTAACTAGACTTTTCACCATAGAATACGAAATCAGGGGAGGGATTTTTCCTTTGATTTGGGATAATGTGTATCTAATGAAATCTAATCTATCACATGGGGTTGGAATTCTGGGTTTTTGAATTGTCAAATAATTCGAATAGTAAAAATTCTAACAGTTAGTTGCAAAGGGGCAAATAATCTTTAGCAGAGAGACCAACCTGATAGCTGCCATGGAGATTTGAATTTTGGGGCTCCACCAGACATTATCATAACGAGCCGCACTCGAACATATTCATCATGATACCTGTGACAATGGCACAATGCCTGTTGCAAACGGTAGAGTGGCTATTCCTCCCCTGTTTTCTGCCTTCATTATGTAAACGTAAAAGTAACTTCAATGGTTCAAATGGACAACAATTTTATTACTTTCAAGACTCAGTCTTACCATTATGATATCGACAAATCGATAACTTTAAAGTCCTTTGATCCCATTCATGATAATTTTCACTATATATCAATTAAACGTTCCTGTTGTAAACGATATGAAGCAGCAGGCAAAGCTGACAATCAGCCAATTAGAGGTGACTCATCTTTAGCAACAGATTAGAGATCAATTAACAATATGAAACTTGACAAGTAGGACACGAGATTCAAAAGAGGGGCCAATCTTCAGTAAATAGAAGGCATAATACAAAGTTTGAAAAGTCCTTTTGTTGCAATAGACTACTATTTTCCAATTCAAAAAGTTAAATCTCTACTTGTCTTCAAAAGTCCCTGCATCACAACTTAGGACGTCCCACTAAGTTTCAAAAGAGAATTCTTGTGGCATGTTACACAAAGCTCGCATTGTGTTACTGGCCACATCCAGCAGCTGCAAGTACTCATCCGCACCATCAACTAGACACTGCAGAGCCAATGAGCAAACGTAAGAATTACAGAAGTAAAACAAATACAAAACTGAATTTTACTTTATACACAGAAAAACTTGAATGCTGAATAGATACTGTGGCACATGGAAGATCTCACAGGAAAAAAAATGAGGGAAAGGAAGAAAATAAGTTTGATAGGCCAACTGTTATAGTTAATTTGCTGCTGTTGGTCATGATGGTAAGCCAATAGGATTTTTCCTAAATGATAGCAGAGTTATACAGGTCCAAGACAAACTTTTGAAAAGATTTCTGTCACGCCCTACTATTTGTCACCTTTAGTTGTGCCACTTGCAAGGCTGTTAACTGATTCAAGTGAAAAACACAAATTTAGCTAAGTTTATATGATGAAGATAAACCTTATCTGCCTCAGCCAAACTCTTGCAAATTCTAGCTTTCTGTTCATCCGTTATATCGTCCGCCTCAACAACCACATCAAATAACTGGAAGAAGCAATTTATTAGAATCAGGTACATTTGCCGTTCGAAAATGGTGACTAATCAGGGATGAAAGTGATGAAATTGGACCTGAGAAAGCATCTGAGAAACCGGATAACCTTCAGCAATTACATTATTGACTTCCTTGTTTGCCAAATCAAAGTTCTCGCTTTTGCATGCATCATAAAGTGCCTGAACAACTTCTTGAGGGATAACCTGATACATACAAATTTTAGAATAGATCAAAACACAAAATGCTAAGAGGTTACCTAATCATTAAACTTTTTCTGCTGTTTCGTTCTTCACTTCAAAATTTTCATAAAAGAATAAGTTGAAATGACAACTCGCTTACCCGTTTCATAAATATAGGTAGCCAACACAAAGAAACACAAATATGAAGAATTTCAATATTGAATTCAATCCTAACATCTTCATATTTGTCTAAATTAAAAAAGGTCCTATCAGAAAACAAGCTTCACTTGCTTATCATATAACTTACCCCGGACACGCTAATTAGGTCACTGGAAGAGATTGTTGATCCAAATAAGCGAGCAGCTCCCTGCAGCATTCCAAAAAGCAATGTTCAACATATACAAAAGGATGAGAGATCTGGCCAATTGACCAGCCTGACCAAAAAACATATATGTAGAGCATGTCCGAAGAATTTCAGAGGTTAAAAGCAGAGTTTATAGAGAACTGGGTGAAAGCTTCACCCTTCTATCTTCCTAATATAAAGATCCACAACCAAAATATTGGTCTAAAGCATTAAGCAGTAGCCTTCACTAGAACATCAAAATTTGTTAACTTCACCCGAATGAGAATCAAATTTTAACATAGCTTTCTCGTGTAGATATATGAACTTCACTGCATGTTTGTTACAGATTTATGTTTAAAAGGGTGGTTGATTAACCTCAATCACAGTCAAAGGCATATAATATCAGTCAAGAATACTAACAGTGATGCACACAGATAAGCCAAACTGGGAATCTAAAGTTCCTGAACAAATTTATCCATTATATCATTTCCCAAAAAGTATTCAAGTTTATGTTCTATTTGGGAACATGACCAAATGGTAACAAGTATTACTCAAGAAATTCTGTCCTCAAGGGGACACCCCAGTGGTTAAGAGCTTGGGACTTCTTGTGGGAGGTCCCGGGTTCGAAACCTGGGATGGGCGGGGTGGGATTATGGGAAAGGAGAGAACTACCTCCTATTGTGTAGTCCATTTCAATATCATGTTCATGAGTAGCAAAAAAAAAAAAATTACTCAAGAAATTCTCTTGGACCTAACAATACAGAGGTTTTCAGCAACCATACAAATGAATTCTAATGCATGGTAAAATGTATAGAACATAACCAAAAATCCTCAAACCATGCAAAGTTAAGCACAGTAAAACTGTTATTTCTAATGGTAACCAGGAATGTGGTTACAAATCATAATACGGACCCGATGGTTACAGATTCATAGTAGAACTGAAGGTGATCCCACTTCATGGGGAACATTATTTATGAAAATGCAAAATAAACTAAGCCCCAGTAAACTGGGTTATTGCAGTGAGCAGAAAAGAAAATTGGGTCAAGTTGCATTCCAGTGCATTTGGCAATATATTGCATTCTAGTGCTTACCTGCAAGTATGTAATAGCCCGACGAAGATCACCTTGTGAAATGGAACTTAATGTTGACAGAGCCTGAAGTGAAACATCATAAATTTGTAAAGAAGCTTAAGATAACTCGTAAGACAAGCTTAAGATAGCAGATTCACACCTCTGAATCTAAATTAAGACCTTCTTCATTACAAATGTGCATTATACGGCTGCTCATGATTTCTTCTGAAAGTGGCCTGAACCTGAACTTTGCACATCTTGAAGCAAGTGGTTCTATGATCCTATGAATGTTCAATAACATAATTTTATTGTGATTTTTAAGTAAAGTGTAGCATTAAAGTGCTAAAAGTTTACAAAATTAAACTTATGGTTATAAATGAATAAAAAGAAAACAACTTGAGAAAAAATAAAAGAAGAAAATGTACCTGCTTATGTAATTACATATGAAAAAGAATCTTGTAACTTTGGAGTAAGTTTCCATGGTACGTCTCAAAGCATTCTGCAGACTCAAGTTTAAGTGAAATTAAATTAACATACCTGAAGAATACCATGATGGCTACCAAAAAGCAAACATACCTGTGCATCTTCTGTCATTGAATCTGCTTCATCAAGAATAATGATCTTGAACGGTGGACAAGGGTAAGGGTAACCCCTAGAAAAACACAAAGGAGGAAAAAGATAATTGCTACACTACACTTAAAAAGAGACAAAGGAACAACTCAAAACAGAAGTGGAAATCCAATTATCATTTACCCCTGACGCTGACCAGATCCTACAGCAACAGCAGCAAAATCTTTGATCTTTGTACGAACAACATTAATCCCACGGTCATCACTGGCATTTAACTCCAACACCCTAGACTTGTAGAGTTCAGGCCTGAAAAATTTCAGTCGTGAAATTAAAATTCAAACAAACTGAAATAAGAATCTCATAAAAATGACAAAATGAAACCAAATGGAACATCATGGACTCTATTATCTAGGGCTATATTTCCAGAAGGCATTACACTAATTGATGCAAGCTTAAAAGCCACCAAAGAATTATCTTCGCAAAAGGTACACTTTTCTAATTGCAAAATGGAACCATCCAAATCTCAAATTTCCCCAAACAAAGTGATTCTTTAAAATTAAGCCACAGAAGCTCATTTCAACAAAACACCAACTTTTCATTAAAAAAAAAAAAAAAAAAAAAAAAAGGAGTACCCAAAGAGTTGATGGGCGATGGCGAGTGCGGTAGTAGTTTTTCCAGTGCCGGGTGGGCCATAGAAGAGCATATGCGGGCACTTCAAACATGTATAATAATTCAAGATTAGCGTTGAATTAGGGTTGGGGTTTCCAGGATAGATAAAAAGAACAAACGTTGAGAGATTATCAAGAAAAGAAGATAAAAGGAAGTTTGAAAGGGAAGGAAGATAGAATTACATTGGAAGTCTCGAGCGTGTTGGTGAGAACGCGAACCACCTCGTCCTGGTGAGCTACATCTTTCACTTGCCTTGGCCGACTGCGAATCAAACCAAATCAGCAATCGCACAAAAAAATTTTAAAACATATGAATCTGGATTGTGCAAAGAAAGAGAGATTTGTAGTAAATTACTATTTTTCAACCCAAGGTTGGGAGCTCTGCAATACTGGCGCCATTTTCCTCTTTGCCTCTCGCAAGTCTCAACCCAAGCCTTTTCCACCTTT
>AWWV01016173.1:0-23427 GCA_001974805.1 Corchorus capsularis
ATCAAGACGACGAGTTTTAGCCATTTGGGGATTGACTGTCTCAAATCTCTACATCTACCAAGCAAACATGATTGATTGTGTAAGACTGTAAGTGTTGTCACATATTAATTTGGATTTTTTTTTGGTTACTTTCCCCTTCTTTTTTCCTAATTGGTTTTGAAATATTATCAAAAAAATATACTCTTTCAATAAGGGACTATACATTGCTTGGCTTAAATTCTAAATATTCATTTATACAACATATTTAATAAGCCTTCTTTTTCTGATGAGAAACTCAATATAATGCTTTCTTACTGCCAAAAAAAGACTCAATATAATGCCTCAAAGTGTAATCTACTAGGCATTTGGATACAAAAACAAGAATTTCCATTTCCCAAAGTATCGCCAACTGGTTTTAGGCTTGATCTTGCTGACAAGGATTGCATATGCAAATGCTTTCGAGTACTATACAGTAAACTATACAACAATGGTCTAGATATCAGAACAAAAATGGTCTTATTCCTAGGCTACAAAATCAACATTTACATACATCTAACTACATCCAACACAGTATTGGAAGGCCACTGAACCGGGATTGGTATCCACTGCTGGCTAGTGGCTACTTGGTTGTATCTTGGAAAAACTCCTGAGGTATTGATGCAGGGCAGTACTTCTTTGCCACAAATTTGTACTGATGCACATGAAATGAAATAATATTATCAGACATATTGTGAAATGTGAAACATTAAAATAATGAAACTAAGCACTAAGCAACCCCGACCTCAACAAGTTACCGTACTTTTTATGGATTCAGAATAGAAACTTTTTCAGTTCTTGCACCAAGTGCATATCATTTGGGCGCCAAGTTTTCAATATTGTATCTAAATTCTTGCCAGAAAAGGATGAGATCCTACTCACCTTATGTTGACTATACTTTTCTCTAATTGCAGGCAAATTAGCATAGCCACCATTACGGCAGAGTTGATGCAGTGCCTTCACACAGTCACACATATCAGAGGGTTGGTACAGTGTGTAATGCCCCAAGGCAGAATCCTGTACAACAGAGTCAAAAAATTAAACAAACATTACCTGATTAAAGCTATTCAAAAGTAGAAAAAATTAGGTAAAATTAGCTAAACAAGAGATATTTCTTAATAAGTTGGTATAGAACTTGTTTAGGACATACCCAAGGTTTCTTTGAAGGAGAGAGTATAAATTTGGCTAAAAAAGCAGCAGAAGCAGCTATTAACGATGGAGAATAATGAAGCATAGTATACTCAAGAAGTGATAACTCTGCAATGTAGTTCGCCAAACAATCAAACTGCAGTGATTGATCCTACAAAAGGCATGCATATGTTACTGCCATTGGTTATTTTGCATTTTTATATCATTAGTAATCAAAAATTATAACAAAGCATGACTTGAACCACTGAAAGATATCTTATAACTGGGAACAGATAAAAAAATCATATCTGCTGCCAAGATTATGTTAACTAAACTCAGTAAGAAAGCATAAACATAAGAATGAATGCTAAAAGTCTAGTCCATGAGGGGATACCTGATTGATTTGAGCAGCATGAACAAATTGCCTGGGAAATTTAATCATGTCAATAATCTGGCAACTTTTATAAACTTTTAGATTGTACAGCATAAGAGAGTGAGGCATTACTCCAAAAAAAATTTAGCTGTCGGGACTGTCATTTCAAAGTTCAAGTAATTCAGCACGGCAGATTCCATTTGCAAGATCTGCAGCAGACAAAGCAGGGGAAAACATCTTTATGTAGGTTGAGGTGACTGAGTAAAATGAGAAATGAATCACTACATGGAATCTGACCTCGTCCTTGCAGTATGTGTTATCAGTAACATAACAGAACTCTTCCACTTGAGGTGCAGATATCTCCTCATATTTACTGGTATCAAAATCACTTTTTCAGTTATAAACCATTCTTCTTACTAGGCAGTAATCACACAAACATGCTGAGGATGCATATCAAATAAGCATACGAAGAACATTAGGTCATAGCTGACTAGGCAATAAGAAACATGAAAACTTACGAAGCAATCATCATGCAGGCAACTCCTAGCAACTGTAACTGCTGCCTGTTAACTAAATTCCCGGAAAGATAGCGATCGATGTAATTCACTGTCAAAAATAGTGTCTCGGGTACAAGCCTGTATTCTTCACTAACCTACAGTTCAAAATTTGAAATGATAAGGTAAGGTTATGTTAGAGGTATTTAATGATATTAGCTGTGGAATTTATAATAATGCAAGGAAGAACCCCCTTAAATAATTAAAGTAGCCATTGCAATTTACAACAATTTAAAAAAAAAAAAAAAAAACTAAAAAAAAAACAACACACACACACACACACACACAGAAACAGAGAGCTGGAAAGGGATTATTTCTTAGATTATGTAAGCAACTTTAGCAATATCAGCACCAACCGTAACTTACCTCCACTAGCCAATCAATCAGAACAGCTCGCATGCTAGCATTGATATCTTTCTGGATCATCTCCATGAAATTCGTAGAAGGCCTCTTTTTGGCCTAAAAAACCCAGGAAAAAGGATGAAACATATGCAGGAGATTAGAGCAAAATACATAGAGAGAAAGAGTTCTGTTATCCAAAATTCTACAAATGTAAATGCATGCTGTTTCTGTATAGTCAATCACATATTAAAAGAACTAATACCTGCACACAGACCATACATAGTCATAATTAACTTGATATTCTACTAATTAGAGTTTTTTTCAAACCTGAGGAAGACAAGAGGAAACAAGCTGCTGGTCCGTTTGTCCACAAGAAGACTCGAGAGGAGTCCAGGCTTTTTCAAACCTGGGGAGACTGATGCAGCGTATTCTTTAAAGAATTTGGTCTGTCGTTATTTTTCTTATTTAGTTTACTTAAGAGTTTTTAGGTTAATAAGTGTTTAGTATTTTATTATTTTTAGGATATTTTGGCCATCAAGTAATTTAAGGTATTGTTTATAACGTTTTCTTAGAATTAGGGTTTTATTTAGTAGTATAAATAGGCTGCAAGTAAAAGATTGATGCCAAAAAAAGAGTATGTTAAAGATAGTTCTAGTTTATTGTGAAAATAGTCAGTTTTGACTAAAGAGGTTTATGGGAAACCCTAATTACCCTATGTTCCGATTCCGATTCGATCCTAACCTAGTCTAGCCTATTTTGTTGCAAGTTAAACCTTCCTAACCTTCTGCTACATCACAACTTCTAGTTTATAAATTTCATAAATTATAGGAACAACAAAAACGTAAAAGTTGAAACCTATTTGAATTTGTATATCAAGATTAACCACAATAAGACATTTACCAGTTGCCACTCTTAAAAGTATGAATATAATATAACAGGTATAAATTCAAATCCTATATATAGAAAGAACACAAAATCTGAAATAAAGATCAAAAAGATAATTAATCAATCCTACTTAAGCCTGTATTTATAAGGACAACTAAAGTTAATGTAACTAGATATTGTGTTTTTTAACCGACACCAAGGAAATGATTAAGAAATTCTCTATAAACGGCTAGGGTACGACCGTTTTGTTAGGATTTTTACTAGCTATGAAGAAAACAGCCAGCAAATGGCAGGATAATAAGATGGTTACCTCAGATGCACGTGCGTTCATGTAGATGTCACGAGCAATATGTGCACAAAACTGAGGATCTGTGGAAGTCTTGTCATCAGCATTTTCATTTGGTCCCATCTCCAAAAGTATATTTCTCTGGCAAACCTTCCCTGAAGTTGGTGCACCAGAATAAAATTGAGGCATGTCAACAAATTTATACTACTAAATTTGCATTTTCCAAATCAAGTGAATCAATCAGAATGTTTTTGCCTAAACTAACCTATTTATGACCTCATATGGGAATCTTAGTTGACATGAAACAAATTAAAACCACAGCCAACAGGAAGTTAATATCTATTAGAAGAAACGAACCTTCTTTCTGTGCATGCCCTGATATGTGCAGATTGTTGTTTGCATTCCTCTCGGTTGACTTTACTAAAACATCCTCATTCTCTACATAGTCAAACTCTGGGCTAATCAAGGAATTGCAAGTAGACATAGTCTCTTCCAGAGAGACTGAACCACAAAGTGATATACATGGAGAGATATCAATGCTTCTAGGCTTACGCATGTTGCTTGGAGAAGAAGGACCTGAAACTTTAGTGGTAGGTTGGTCATCTCCTGTCCATTTTGCATCCGTACGAGAACTATACACACATGATTCCAAACTTCCAGTTGTAGGCAAACTGCTATTGGCAAGACCATTATCCTTAGTGCAAGTAGACGTTTCCTTCTTCTTCGCAACTTTGGAGACACATGGCACCTACAAGAACAAAATTAATCAACCTTCTGTTTGCAGAAATTACATTATCATATGGAGATAAGATCAATAACAAATTCACATTTTGACATAAAATTTCTTACTAAATGAATTCAAGCTTATGGAAATTTTTTTGCTAACCACTTTAAGCTCCATGATACCATCAAAATGGAATTGCTAAAATGATAAATACAGCCATCAGAAGTGTGCATGCATATATGCACTCCTATGGATTAATCATGCATAAAACTTCGCGCACCCAGAAAGCTGTGGAAATTAGTTAATTTATTAAGAAAATGCCATTCTAAGAACATATGAGCTAGTCAAACCCCGAGTCTTCATTTCTCCTAAAGTACCAATGGAATAAGTAAACGGCCTCAAGTCTCAATCCTTCAATGTGCTTGTTAAGCACATACTGACAGCCAATTAAGTCCAACAACTCACTTCTGAGTCAAAAGCAACTTACAATTTAAGACCTCATAACATTATCAAGATTCTTTTTATGGTTATACAGAGACAAGTATATCATTAAAAAAAAATATTAAAGTTACAACTCCAGAGATAAAAAGTTTTTCATTTTAATTTAGTATATAAGAAATTACAAATACAGAACCCCAAACTATACTTGTAAAAGGGCATGTCTATACTAACACGTAAAAGGCATTATCAATGGGTATAAACTTGACCAAGAATGCCCTTTTGATCCAACAAAATTCAAGAAATAAACTCAATGAAAAACTATTACGGGATTATTACTAAACGAAAGATAATTACATAAAAACAGTGGTAAAAGAATAACGAACCACGGGATTGAAGTTAGAAAGAATGACCCTTGACCCGTTTTGAGACCCATTTCCTTGGTTGGTTATGTCGCTAAGAGCTGCTCTCTTCTTGGGAAATTTCGTCTTTCCAGTACCCATCTTCTTGTTTTGATTCCCGGCCATCGACGGTTTCCTTGCCGTCGATTTTGAAGAAGATGTATTCAAACTCTGATTTCGTGTCGACATTGGGAATCGTAACCTGAACCCAAACGGGAAAAGAGTTACGTGGGTTTCAAGAAATTCGACCAAATATACCAAGAACATAACAGAAATGATGCATAAATACCTATAATTTCTGGATATCTTGAAAAAGAGTTTTTCTTTAACCTAGTTTTAGGGTTTTTCTTCCTTGCTTTGCTTCTTGAAAGGTTTTGGGAGAGAATAGAAAGAGAGGAGGAAAACAGAGAAAAAAGGGAGAGGCGTTTCGATGAAGATTTCGCAGAAGACTGAAGAGAGCGCGAAAATTTGTTGATATTAAAGAAAAAGAGATCTAGAGCGTTGGTTGGTCGGATTAGAAGTGATCTGGGCCGTCTGTTAGACAAAGAAAACCGCCTATTACAAGCGTATGTAGATAGATGACGTGGCATTTTGGGATAGCGTAACCTGATGCTATTTTGGCTTGTGTCTCGGAGAAGAAAGGGGATTTGCTGTCTAAAATGACAGTTATTTGATTGATAGAATTATTACTAGTACTAGTACACAAATTAATGTTATTTATTTATTTCACCGGAATTATTGTAATCCTGATGTTTGAAGATGAATGAATTTACCTTCTCCTCTTAAAAAATGGAGGGGGGTTAAACAAAAAAAAAAAAAAAAAGCAAAACTGATTATGCTTACTTTTTTAGTTACAAAAATAATCTGAAGAACAAAACACTTTGCAATTCTAAAACTAGATTAAAAATATTATAGTGAAAAAAAAAAAAAAGAAGCCTAGTTTGTTTAGTTACATACATCTTAGTACATCCAATATTGGAAGAGAGAAGCTGTGCTACTATAATACTATTGGAAGAACACCTGGGGTATTGAAGAAGGGCAGTTTTTCTTTGCCACAAAAATTTGTAGTGATGCAAAATGAAGATATGTCAGAAATAGATAACAGTTAGGCAGCATGATTTCAACAAGGTACTATTAACTAAGCTGTCATTCACCATTTCTGTGGTGAAGATAAACTCCAGGAAGAAATTCTTTGGAATCAAAATTTACTCAAAACTTGTTCAGGCATCTACAGATGAAATCAATGAATTCTATGCATCTTGCCCCAAGAGAGGTTGGAGGACTTGCTTACCTTATGCTCACTATATATACTTGTCCTTGATTGCTGCCAACTTAGGATAAACACCAGTATGACAGAGACGATGGAGTGCCATGACACTAACACATATAGAGCATAATGCCCCAACATACAATCCTGTCCTGTGTAATCCCAACAAGTATCCCTAACAATCATAGTCAATACAAGCTTTACTAAAATTTAACAGCATTTCATAACAATACAACATATAAACTTTTATCAGTGCATACCCAAGGTTTCTCTCAAGGACAAAGTATAAACTTAGCGAAGAAAACAGAAGAAGCAGCTATTAAAGACGGAGCTAGCGTAATGAACCATTTTGTAGTTGGCCAAGTACTCCTACTGTTGAGATCCTACCTAGAAAAGGCAGGTACGTATCGCCATCATAAGTTATTGGGGATCTAAACATTGCTGGGTAAACAGATATTGGCATATTGGCAACAAAAGCATGATATTCCCACTATTAGAATCACTATAATATTCTGCCATTCTGGTAATTGTTTAACTTGGAACAATGAAAGAAACAACCTAACCTAAATTAAACACCAGTAAGTGAAGCAAAGACACATGATTATGAATTTAAAGCACCAGTCCAAGAGAGAGCTACCTGATTGATCATTTGAGCGGCATGAACAAATTGCCTAGGCACGTTATTCAACTATGTTAGAAATCAATGCTACACTTAGTAATTGCACGTTGCATAAGCAACAGTAATTATAGAGTCAAAGATTACCTCAAAAAAACTTTAGCTGTTGGGACATTCAATTCAAACTTTTAAATAATTCAGCACAGCAGATTCCATTTGCAAACTCTGCACTGCAGCATTTAAAGTGAAACAAAGCATGCCTCTGTAGAAAATATAAGTTGAACACATAAATTAAAATATAGTTTCCAATCGAACCAACCTCCTTCTTGCTATACAAATCTGTAGGCTTCGCTCACCTATGGTTGAAATCATAAGGTAAGATCAAACAAAGGGGGGAAAATGCGTTTTAGAGTAAAGAATAGGTCTTTGATGAAATTAGCTATAGTTTTTTAACAATGCAATCAGATATTGAAGTGGCCATGTGTTTCCTGGATTATTATAAAACTATGCCAATATCATTATTCATCGCCCACCACAAATTACCTGCACTAGCCAATCGATCAACACAGCCCGCATTCTCGCATTAATATCTTTCTGGATGGTCTCCATAAAATCTGCACACGGCATTCTTTTGGCCTAAATAACCACAGGAAAAGATGAATCAGATGAAGCAATAGCAAAGTTTTAGATTAATACAATACATAGAAAGAGAACGAGAGAGTCATGTGATTAAAATATTGAAAAATTACAATTCTGTTTCTGTCTTACTCTTGTTAGCATAGAGTGAATTACATGTTAATTAAACAGCAAAACAAGAGAATATGCTACAAATAATCAATCAAGGCCACTACAATGCTTAAGCAGAAGTTTACTAGGAACCAGTTCTTGTAAATTTACTATTCTTCAAACGGACAAACTTAACTTTTAAAAACCCATTTGAACTTGTAAAATTAAGGCTGCCATGGGCCCATGGCCACGATCCTCTAGGAATTACCATTTTTCATAAGAATTAATACCAAAAAAAGGTTAGTATACCTCAGACGATCGCAAGTTCTTGTAAATGGCATGAGCAATGTGTGCACAAAAATGGGGTTCCTTGCAATCGATATAAACAGCAACATCATTATCATTTGAATCCATTTCCAAAAGTAGATTTCGCTTGCAAATCTTCCCTGAAAGAAAGGTGTGACCAAGAAAAATAAAATGATTAGTATCTTGTACCCAATGAAATTGAAGGTAATATTGAGCTGAGTTCGAAACCTTCTTCCTCAATCTGCTGTGCAATGTAGACATTGTTGTTTTCCTTTGCTTCTGGGTGTCTGTAACGAATTCTCACTCTCGGCGTTTGGAGGTACATTGCAGCTTCAAAATCAAAACTTAGTTAAATATTTATTTCCAAAACTTCAAGGACCTATAGGGGGAAAAAAGGAAGAGAAAAAGAAGTAAAGAAATGAACCAATTTCTTGCTTTGGTTAGTGACGTCGGTAAGAGCTGGTCTCTTCTTAGACAATTGCAACTTCTCTTCAGCCATTGGGTTCTTTGGGATAGGCGGCGCCGGAGTCTTCGTCGTGCCGTTGATGACGATCGGCGATCTGGGGTTGACATTTTCTTGGAGGGAAGAGAGTGAAGTAGGGGAAGGGAGGAAAGGGTTTGCATTTCCCATGGACTTCTACTCTTCAGTCAAAGAGAACTTGGAAGCGCGAAAAGTTGTAACAGTTTTTTTTTTGGGCAAAAAAAAAAAAGTTGTAACAGTTGAGTTGAAAGATAAAAATGAGTTTTGCTACAAAAATTGACCCTAAATTTGGTGGTCTGTTCCGTTGTCCTAGCATGCATACTGGTGCTACCATTATTTAAGTGGAGTTATGGAGTTTTACTGCAAAATAGTCAATTTTTATGGTAACGTAGAATTTTCCGATGAAAATATCATTACCGTTGGTTGGGAAGTCATCCAGTGATGAGGGCCGTCTATTTACATAATTGAAACGAAAATAACCGAGGAAAATTATAATGGCTCAAGCAGGCCCAACATCATGACATGACATGTCAATAAATTTGGGTTGGAAGCTCTAAGCCCATGAATAATTGATACGACGCTATTAAGGGCTAAAAGCTCATTTTTGACCAAACCGTTGTAAATTGGCTCAATTTAGGGCCGAACGTTTAAATCGACCGAAATAAGGACTAGACGTTATTAAACTGGTTCAATTAAGGGCTTCTTTAGACAAAATATTGGAGTTGGAAATAGACTTGTTCATGGTCTGGGTTACCCGCCCAAACCTGTAAGTCCGCCCGATATTTGGGAGGGTTTGGACAAAAATTTGAAACTCGTTGGACGGGTTTGGACAAAATTTTAAGGTCTCCTTACAAAATGGACCGGGCTTGGTCTTTGCCATAAAATCTCGACCCGGCCCGTATACTTAAATAATTAGAATATTTTATTTGTTTTTAATTAGATTGACTAATTAAAATATTCATTAGATGTGTAAATTAATTATTTTGATAAAAAAATATATATGTTAATTAAGCTTTATTATCTTAGATATAATATATATTATTAAATAAATTATAAATATATTTTAAAAAATAAATGATGAGTTCAAAATAAATAAATAATATATATTTAATTACTAAACGGGTGGATTTGGACGGACCTTGGACAAAACTTTTTTAATTCGGCGGGCTTAGGTATAAATTTAGACCCGTTTAGTCAAGTCGTGCCGAACCGGGCTTGGACAAGCCATATAAGTATAAATCAAAGCTTGGGCTCGGCCCATAAACACCTCTAATTGGAAAACACGTGCCTTTAAGCTCTGTTATGTCATCTAACGTGGCTTTATGGGCTTAATGACAGGGAATTTTAATTATTATATAAATATTTTTTAAATACAAAATTTTCTATTTTATCTTTCTTTTTTTTAGGCAGATTGATGTTTCTTTCTCTTTGTGCTTATTTGTTCTTCAAGTTGGGTCTCTTCAATCTTTGAATTCTAAGACTGTGAAGTTAATCCAGCCTAATAAAGTCAAAATTTGATATGATAGTAAAGGATCCCTAAAGCAGTAAGATTATCAAATCAAAACCCAATTTTTGAATTTGGAATCGTAAAAGAAAAATAAAAAAGAGCTTTTATTACTCCTGCAAAACAAAGGAAGCACAAAAATCTGCTGTCAAAACAATAGACCAGCAGCCATACAAAACAAAAGAATGTTACAATAACATCAGTCAAAAAGCCTCAAATCATTGTACCATAACCCAAGAGATTAATCACCACACGGTTTCGGTTCAAAAGTTTCAATACCGTCACGATTTTGATCGGTCGGTTTAACCGAATAAATCACCACAACCGAGCGGTCGGTTTTAGGCGGTTCGGCCTTTTTTTGTTCACCCATATATGGATATGAACGGCCTGAAGAGAGGTTACAATTCTAGATAATTAAGGGGGATAGGATTTATTATAACATTTATATGAAAGCAAAGGATAATTACAAAAAATGGCTCAAGGGCAAGAACTAGCTAGAAACTAACCTTGGGTCTTCTTAGCAATTTGACAAGTGAGAAAAGACAGAAATGGACAAAAAAAGTTCAAATGAAGCCTCCTCATCGATCCTCAAAAGGGGCCTTTGGTAAATTCTCTGGGTCTTTCAAATAACATTTAGTATATATGGGGAGACTTTTGTTCTTATAATTTTGTATGATTTTATTAATTGAATACAAGTTATATTAGCCCGCGCTGGCGCTACGGGCGTTCTTTATTTTAGAGTGGTGCTTTAATTAGCTGATTGAATAAGGATACTAATATAATCAATTATATAAGGGCCAAGAACATTTTTTGTTCCAGAGTGGTGCTTGATTGATTAATTGATTGAATTATATAAGGTTGCAGTAAAAATGCAATTTAAATGAATTAGATTTAATTATGTCTCTGGCATAAATCTTTGTAAGCTAACTTTTTAGACATGCAAAATTAAGAAGGTCAAGAACATGTTTTTATTTGTAAGTAATAGGAAGTGCAAAGAGGTAATAAATTATGTTATTAATTGGATAATAATACTCACATTGAACAAAGGGTGATTTTAATTCAGAAGGGGAAAAATATTGAACGGTCCATGTTGAAGGGATGGAGACGGAGAAGAAAGAGGAAAGATATATCAAGGTGAAAATAGAGGGGAGTGATGGAAATGTTTGATTTTTGGCAAACCTAAAGATTGATCAGCACCGAGGAGTTGAAAGGAAGCGGCAACTGAGTTGGTGAGAGGAAAAAAGAAAACAGCGAGAGAAACATTAATTAAAAGTAATTAAGGGTTTAGGGTTTAGAAGCAGTCTTAAACATTAATTAAAAACAATTAAGGAAGGGAAATGTGTAATTACAAAAAAGGGCAGAAGGAAAAGGAATGGGGGAAAGTCATAGAGGGGCTTTTTAGTCATCCGAAAAGTAAGAAAAGACCAAAAATGACCAAAAGGTGGCACCACATTAATCCTCAATTTGGTTTTTTAGTAATTTCCATGGTAGTTAAAAATAATATATAGTATATATGTTTGATAATCTCTGTTATGTTTACTTAAGATCATCAGTTTTTATTGATTTATAATGCGCACTAAGGATGTAAAAGGATTGATCTATAGCTAAATTAGGGCTAATTGCTCAAATAAGGGCCTAACGTTTGTCAAAATGCTCAAATAAGGGCTCGATCTTTTAATCTAGACAAATAAGGGCCTAACGTTATCGAAAATCCTCAAATAAGGGCCCAATGTTTTAATTTGGGCAAATAAGGGTCTAACGCTATCAAAATGATCAAATAAGGGTCTGGGGTCAGTTTGGATGACGCGTGAGAATTTTCGATGTCAGGCCCTTATTTGAGCATTTTGGCAAAAGTTAGGCCCTTATTTGGCCAAATTAAAAGATCGGGCCCTTATTTGAGCATTTTGGCAAATGTTAGCCCCCTTATTTGGCCAAATTAAAAGATCAGGCCCTTATTTGAACATTTTCACAAACGTTAGGTCCTTATTTGAGCAATTAGCCTTAAATTAAATTGAGAACTTAACGGTCAGATTTAATTGTTTGGTAGCAAATTGTTCACCACGAACCATTTGTTCAGTGGGAGTATCAAACCTTATTGAAACTAAGCCGAACCAACTACAGGTAGATTAGTTTGGTTATATTTATTATGCATGTGAGATTGAATATTCTTAACGTTTTATTCTTGATGAATCTGAGACTCAAAAAGTAAGGAGAATTTTTGAATAATAGGGTTAATCTCCAGACTCAAAAAGTTGAGGTTGACTATTTAGCATGTTAGGAATTAAAGTAAGCTTTGAAACCTAGACCAATATATTTAATTTGTTGGATGAAGTATTATGATGTTTTATGCCTTTTGATAATTGATGCCTACGTTGTATGATAGATTTCATTAGGGTAAAATTGATGATTGCCTAGCTTAACAATATCAATATCAATATCAAATTTATGTCTTGTGTCAATGATCCATATCTTTTAATTGATTGATTTATCATTGGAAGAAAGTATGTTTTTTGATTGATTGTTTCCTAAACTTTTTTTTTATAGTTTTCATTAGTTTTAAGTAATTGCTCTTTTATTTAGTTTATTTAATTGTTTTTTAATAGTGATTTTAAATCCCTAATTTCTTTTAAAGTTTTTTTTTAAGATTTCTTAAATGTTTTCAAATTGTTTTATTTCAATTATCGTTTCACCCTTCTTTGTGGGATTCGACCCCTACTTACCCTAACTAGTTTGTTAGATTTTGTGGGGATTTATCTTGTGATTTATTGACGACTCGATCAATCACTGGATCATAGGCTCGCATGGAAGCATTGGAATTGCAACAAGCATGGAAGTCGAGCTATGGGCATTTCGTGATGGCTTCATGCTCGCAAAGCAAAAGCTCATAACCCATTTTTACTGCACTCATTAGCCGTAATAGCAAGCAAAAAAATTCTAACATTTTATTGGATAATCTTGTTTCTGATTGCAGTACCATCCTTGCTGAAATAGATCACACCAAGGTCTTCCATATGCTGAGGGATGGCAACTGCTGCGATACTCTCGCATGAAGAGGCAACTTATATACACCATATGTTGGTGCATTTTGTAATAGTTCATCTAGGGATCTTTATAGATTATCCCCTCACTTTGTTATTTATTCTGCCCCTCCTGACTTTATCAAGTTGTTGGTCTTAGTTGATAGAGGGGGCTTTTGCTTGTACCGTACTATTTCTAATTTCTAAGTAATCTACTTGCTCCTTTTTCACCAAAAAAACAAATTGTTACATATATCATATAATATATGTTATACATAAAAAATTTAGCAAATAGTTTAGGAGAAGACAAAATTGACATGCCTATAAATAACTTATGGGAAAAAAAAAAACTCAAAGCATGAAAGAAAAAAAGCCTTAAAAAAAAGCTAAAAGCCCAAATTGCAAAAGAATGAAAATCCAAAGAGAGAATAAAAAAACATCGTTGATACGTAAATAGTATATATATAGCGAAGAGTAATGAGAGTTGAATCAGGAATTGGAGAAGAAAACTATATGCCATAGTTAAAAGAGAGGTGATTTACCAAAAGAAAATTATAGGCCTGAAAATAATAAATCCAAAGCCCACTTAACCAAACGGACCAGCTAAATCCAAAAGGCCGTTTTTTTCGTGCCTATCCGGAAATATGGTCGACCATCGCACGGGATTGGCTAAATATACCTCTGTATAGGTGCTGTAGAGGTGGATATCCCAAATACCCTTACGTACCGTGATACCCACCCTTTCAAAAGGGTATCATACTCGATAATTTAACTTAATTTTCCAATTTTCATTTTCTCATTTTATCCTTATCAGATTTTTAATATTACCAAAAACCCACCCATATAAAAGGCAAAATTATTTACTTTTTCCCCAAAATTAGCCTCCCACCTGGCTCTCTCTCCTCCTTCTCTCTTTGCCGTCGTCGATCAAGCCACATGTCGCTGTCGCCTCTCATTCTGCTTCTCTTTTGGTCACCATCATTTGATCTTTCATTTGGTACAATTTTCGCAAACTTTGTTTGAGTATAAAATCTGAAAAGGAAAAAACCACCAATAATAGGTTTTCATTTGTCAGGATAGTTAGCATGAACATTGAGAAGTAATAATTAGAATTTAAACATTATTTATGTAAGATTATCTCCACAGGACCACAAGTAATTAAGTAGTTTAATTTTTTGGTACATTAAGTGGTTTAATTTTCAAACCATGTATAGAATGAATTATTAGCAAATTCCCATTCGAATTTGAATCTGAACTTTTAATACATAATATATATATATGTGTATATATATATATATATAATATATATAAATGAGCATAAGATTTTAATTAACAGAATAATTTGGTATAGAAACTAAGAAGCCTCAATTATTATTTTTATTAAGAATTTGAAATACTACTTCCTTGTAGACAGAAAAAGGAAGAAAAAGAAAACTTTTTTTCTTTTTGGAGAAAGAGACAAACAACATAAACATAACCTAAGTTTTTGTTTCTATGAAATTACTTCATCTGTCCCATAATATAAGTCCATTTTAACCCTATTACAAAGTTTAAGAAAAGTAGTTACAACTCTAATTTCTATAAACTTTTATCTTTTCTTTTCAATTTTATCCCTATTCTCTCTCTTCCCACTTACTCCTTCATAGTCAATAGATAAATTAAATTCTAACTAAATTTCTACTATCACTAACAAGGATAATTTAGATAACTTAGGTAAAAGTTGCATTGGAATTTAAAAGGGACTTATATTTTGGGAGAAATAAAATTTCTAGAAGGGGACTTAATATAGGACAGAGGGAGTAAATTATAATCAAACTATTTTTGGTACTTACATTATCTACTTTCTATGTAAAAAAGAAGACCTGCCAAAGTTCAATTATTCAAAAATCTTTTTGTTTGTTTTTATATGTTTACTTAGGTTTACTATAGTGAGGACAGATCTTATGACCGTTTGAAATTCGAATTCAAATAACAAACCTGAAACCTAACATCCGTAGCTGTGACCTTTGTTTCTCATAACCCACCAATCAAATTCACTCAACCTACTGAAAGGACCAAAGACCCAACCCTTGTATTCTACGTGTCATAATTTGATTGGCGGCTGTGGCAAATTCAAAACCTGACTCAAAAAACATAAAACAGAAATAGTGGGGACCACATCACGCTCCTAACGATTACCGAGTGGAATCAACGGCCAAGATCTTACGACAATTCAAATCACCCAATTTCCCCGCCTCAAAAGGAACGTTAAGAAAAATATAAAAATAAAATTTTAGAAGCTCTTGAAATAAAAGCCCCAACTAAACTTTCTTCGCAAAAGAAAAAAGACAGAGTCTCTTTCAAGAAAAAAACGAAAGCTAAACCAATGTCGACGCAAAATGGTAATCGGCGATCGTCGTTTTCGTCGTCGACGACGTCGTCTTTGGCGAAACGACATGCATCGTCATCATCGTCGTCGTCGTTGGAGAATGTGGGAAAAGTCACAGCTTCTTTGGCTAAAAAGAGAGTCCCTCTTGGTAACATTTCTAACCAAAGGAATAGCTCAAGAAGCTCGGTTTCCGGCTCATCTTTGGTGCGTCATAACTTCTTTTCGAATAAAGTTAATCTGTTTCTTAAATTTGATATGTTCTTTCTTATTTCTTGTTCATTGTTTTCGGATTCTTGTTTTTCCTAGACAATGTAGGCAGTGAGAAGATAGAAAATGGTGAAATTTTTGAAGTTTTAGACACAACATTGTTCTTTGAGTTTGATGTGAATTTCAAAATTCTTCCAAGAACTTCTTTTAATTGAGAATACTATAAGCAGTAGAAACTTGGGTTTTCTGTACTATTTAAAAAATTTTGTGATTTAGGAATTAGTTTCAGCTAAGTAAAGAGTAATTTCTAACCCAAATGTTGTGGAATCGAAGGTCATTTGAAAATTTCCAGTTTTGAGCTAGAGTTATTAAAGGCTCAATTTCAAATTTGGAAGCATTTTAGGCACGTTGGTCAATCCAGCTTTAAATTTAAGTAGAAAGCTGTGGTTTGACTTTTGATTGATTCTGGCACTAATGTGGTATATTTGTATTATTCCATTTTTATAATCTTGGGTGCTCCAGCATTTAAAATTTTATTTTCAATTTCAAATTTGTAGGTACCATGTTCGAACAAAATCCTAAAGTCAAGGAAGACACAGCCTGCTAGTAATGCAAGTTTGTCAGGCCATGTTTTACCTTGTGCAAATGCAAAACCCAGTTTAGTTTTGCCTCCCAAGGTTGTCACTACATCTTTTCCTAGAGGAAATGAAGTGGTGTTGCCTCCTCCACCGTGTAGTATGGATTTTTCTCCTACTAAATCAGATGGCGTATCTGTTTCTATGGATGAATCTATGTCTACCTGTGACTCTTTCAAAAGCCCTGAAGTTGAATACATGGACAGCCGTGATATTCCGGCGATTGATTCAATTGAACGAAAGACATTTTGCAATCTCTACATTTCAGACCATGTGGAAGCAACAGGTTCAGTATTGAATGCAATAAGGAAGCTTATTTCTGAACATTTTCATTGGTTCCAGGAGATGGGGAATTTTTCCTTAACTGGTCGTTTTGGTATTACTCATTTAGTTTCTAATTGGTGGTATTGCAGGAAATATCTGCAATAGAGATGCAATTGTAGAGATGGAAACAGATGATAAGATAATTGATGTTGATGACAATTACACGGATCCACAGCTTTGTGCAACATTTGCCTGTGATATCTACAAGCACCTCCGTGCTTCTGAGGTATTCAATCAAGTTTATGCTTTTGAAGATTTGGTTAGCAAATAGGCTGAGAGCTATAAAAGAAAGTAATCAGAAAATTTTATGATTGAAGTCTGTCCTGCTTGATTCTGTTTTCCTATTGGATTGGAAAGCTATGGTTCCTATTGTTTGCTTGTATGTGTTCTGTATTTTCTTTATCCATTTAGCCACCCTTTTGCCTGCTTGAGTTTGCTCCTTAAACTTTGCTGCTTCTTTTGCTTTCAGCTGAAGAAAAGACCGTCAACAGACTTCATGGAGAAAATTCAGAAAGACATTAATTGCAACATGCGTTCAATACTAATTGATTGGCTTGTAGAAGTAAGTTTCCCTGTCTGATTTATGATGTTATACAGTCATTTAGAGTCCAATAAGAAAGATATAACAACTAGCTGCTACCATACTCTCTACTGAGAAATACCCTGTCCCTCCTGGCTTTTCTTCACAAAACATTTCTAAGAGTGCATTTTTCTCTGTTGTTAAGGCTAAACTTTCAATTCAATTGCAGGTGGCTGAAGAGTATAGGCTTGTTCCAGATACATTATATTTGACTGTCAACTACATAGATCGGTATCTTTCGGGGAATATGATGAACAGGCAACGGTTACAGTTGCTTGGTGTTGCCTGCATGATGATTGCTGCGTAAGAAATAACTGGCCTCTACTTGCTTTTTCTTGTTTTATCATTGTCAAATTCATCTGAGATTTTTCTATGGATATAATATTAACATTCGGAGTGTCTAATTTATCAGAAAATACGAAGAGATCTGTGCACCTCAGGTGGAGGAATTTTGCTACATCACTGATAATACATACTTTAAGGAGGAGGTAAGTTGTTAAACTATAAATTTCTTTGAGAAGATATACAAAATCAAATCTGACCGAGGCATTAACGTTTTCTCTTGTAACAGGTTCTTGAAATGGAATCTTCTGTTTTAAACTACTTAAAGTTTGAAATGACTGCCGCCACAGCTAAATGTTTCTTGAGGTAATTGTCAGCTCATTCTAAATGAACATAATTTCTACTTTTCATGTTTACTGTTCTTGCATTAACTTGTAATAATTGTTATGTTGTTCAGACGGTTTGTTCGTGCTGCTCAAGGGGTCAATGAGGTATTTCTCTTTGAAATTCAGTGATCCATTTTCTTCCTCCTCTGCCCTTCCTCTGTCATAAACAAATAACTCATTTTGTTTTCCACTGCTAACTCCTCTGGTGCTTGTTTGCTTTCTATTTAGGTTCCATCGATGCAATTAGAGTGCATGGCCAACTACATTGCAGAACTCTCTCTCCTAGAGTATAGCATGCTTCGTTATGCTCCATCGCTTATAGCCGCTTCTGCAATTTTCCTAGCCAAATTTGTACTTCTTCCTTCAAAGAGACCTTGGGTATGTGCAAGCTGTTGATTCTTGCCATTTCCATAGATGAAAATCTTCTGTTAGTTCAGAGAATTCCTTTTTTGTTGACAATTCCTTTTTTATTATTATGGTGCAGAATTCTACCTTGCAGCATTACACACTTTACAAGCCCTCTGATCTGTCTGACTGTGTTAAAGATCTTCATAGATTGTGTTGTAACAATCACAATTCAACTTTACCTGCGATCAGAGAGAAATACAATCAACACAAGGTAAACAAAAAGGCTTCACCAAGTTGCTCTTTCTTTAGACCAGTTGCTTATCTGATTGCTTACTTTGTTTAGAAACTGAGTGGTTACTTTTGTTTTGTTTTTTTGTCTCAGTATAAATGTGTTGCAAAGAAATACTGCCCTCCTACAATACCTTCAGAATTCTTCCAGAACTAAATGCACTCATCACATCAGACATCAATGCAACTGTTCCAATACTTTGTTGGATAGACTGTTCCAACCCTTTCAAGAACTGCTTTCTCCAATCTCCAGTTCTCATAATGAGAGGTTAACTGGGTATCACTTTGAGTTAGACTAGATACAAAGTTAGGATGCTCCATGTATAAGACCTTGATTGTTAGTTTGGTGTAATCACTGTAGTCTTTTTCTTAATGGACGCACCACGTGGCAAAATTAGCCATGTGTCATCGTCCATGTGGCCAAATTTTGTTATATGCTGTAAAAAAAATTGTATTCATTTTCCTTCTATTTTTATATTACCCTTTTTCTTCATCTTTCTAACAAAAAAAAAAAAAAATATCCCTACGTAGCAAATTTTGGAATGTGGAGGAATATCAAGCTAGAGGCTCATAACATTCATTTTTTCCATTGATTTGCTTGCAGTAAATATGCCATGAAGGGACAATGGTTTTTTTTTTTTTGACCAAATACGGACAATGGTTTATTGTTGAGAATTATACGAGTACCTATATATATTTGAATCTATTCATAGTATAGCTGAAAACCCATCATACCTTAATTTACATTATATGCTCATTACTTCCTCAACTACTAGTATATTTTACACGGAAGAAAAATCCACCAAGGAATCTAGTTTAAGCTTGGATCATTCTTATTCATGCACCACATTGATGCTTTGCTAACGCAAATGGCTCGAACATAGCACCTAGGCTTGGCATTTCATTGAGCCAATGGCAATCCTCGAAATCACACTGCGGCCTCTTGGGTCCCTCCACGTCCACTGGATTAATGTACATTGGGGCCCAACTAGGGGTTCCATCTTCATACGAATTGTGAGTTAGCCTCTTCAAATCAGAGCCGTCCAATTTCATTGTGTATATCTCACCATAAGGTTGATAATGATGAGGGTTTGAGATTGGCTCAGCTGATATTCCCCCATAATCTGTGGTAAACACTAAAACCTTTCCATCCGGGCTAAATGACGGGTGGTTGGCCCGTCCGCCCGACCCACTTTTAAACAACCTCCTTAAACCGGTACCATTCGGGTGGATCATATACAAAGAGAAACTTCCCGAACCCGGATTATCTCGGTCCGAAGCAAACGCGATCCAATCACCATCCGGTGACCAATTACACATCGTATCCGTCCATGGACCCTCTGTTAATCTCCTAAGCCCGGCTACTTCTCCTTCGATGGCGTCCATTATGTACAAGTTTTTATAACCCGTCCGACCCGACCTGAACACGATCAATTTCCCATCGGGTGATGGAGAGGGAAATGCATTATTTTTAGCATCAAGAGTCAACCTTTTATAATTTGATTGGTCAGCATCATCAACGTTGATGGACACAATATCAACCTCAGTACTCACGCTTGAAAACTCCGGTCCAGCGCTGGTGTACACAACTCCTTTCCGTACCGGGTCCCAGGAAGTTGCAAAAGCATTGAGGGAGAAAACCTGGCGAAGGTTCGAACCGTCCCGGTTCACAACATAAACACCCGGGAATTCCACGAAGGCTATACGGTCACCCGCCGGTGAGAAAGAAGGGAATGAGCCCTCCACTCTGAAAAGAGAGAGATTTGGCACTGGACTTTGAACATTTTCTAGCAATAATTGGGGGTTTTCCCCTCCATTACTTTCTCCTCTACACTTATGGTACCCAACTCGGGCTGAGTCGGGTGATATAAACGGGTTTAAGTGGTGAGTTGAAGGAGAAACATGCCGAGTTAGCTCAATAAACTCGTTTTTAACAAGGTCAAACAGCTCTATATGGCGAAAATTGGAATTGGGTCTTCTTGTAGCTACTGCAATAAACTTATGGTTACCTGGGGAAGTAGCTGGAGTGAACGCGTGGAGACCCGGTGGTGTGACTCGTTGGATAGTCACTGACTCAGTCGACAACGGGTTGTCTTTTGGCAGAATTGCTCTGTAAACACTTATCCACTGGTCTTCACTTCTCCTGTGGAAATACAGAGTCGAGTCATCAACCCAACAAGGCCACCCACCATGTTCAACTACTTTAACTCGCTGAGTCCCATCCCGAGTTAAGAAAACATAGATATCAGTACTCAGTTCTTCCACTTCCCCATCCCATCCTTGACTCCCATAGGAAGCCACAGCTGTCAAATTCCCAGATGGGGACACCGCGGGGCTAAAATCGGCTATGCCGTAAGGAGTGAGCCGTTGAGTCAAACCTGTACCCAAATGAGTCGAGTACACAGCAGCCCAACTCGTCCTTGGCTCACCCGGATCCTCATGAGTTGACACGTAAATCAGATTCTCCCCACTCAAGCTCGGCCTATCTTTCATCGAAATTCGATTCTTGCTTTCTTCTAAAGTCAACAAAGGAGCCTGAACACGGATGGAAATTTCAAGGGCCGATCTTGATCTGGTACTTGCCGGCGCATCGTAAGGAAGTGCGTCGTAGAAAATATTGGACAACCCGTTCCGCTCCGTGACGTAGATGAGGTGGAGCGGCAACGGAGCTTGTGGGTCCGGCGTTTGAAGGAGGCCTCGATTGCGTAGGAGCGAGATTATGGAGGAGGATGAGGACGAGGGGAAGTGGCCATTGAAATTGACGGCTTCACCGTCGGTAATCTTAAGCTCGGTGGAAGGGTTGGGTGGATCCAAAGCTGGGAGAGTAAATATGTCCCAAGCGTAATCTGTTCTACCAAGTGTAGTAAAAACTATACTGCCAGCACCACCGGCGCTGATTGTAGTTCCATGGTTCGCCGCTGTACCAAAAACGATGAATAAAAAATAAGTGAAAATTGTTCTGGGATTCATGGTTTTTGCTTGAGAATTGAGATTTGGAGGAATATTTGACGGAGATAATAAGTAGTAAGTAGATAATACTAGTTTATTTATTTACTAATTTATGTTGTAAGGAATGACGTAGAGTGAAGAATCTGAAGATTGGTGGTCTTTGTTTCTTCTACGTGGGAGAAAGATGAAGCGTTAGATTAGACTTAGCTTTTTTATTATTTTGATTTTCATTTTGGGTTGTTTTCTAGTAGTCAATTTTTATCCAGTTGGTGATGGATCTGATGGGAATGGGATTGTTTTATTTGGTTCTGTTGTTCAATATTTTATGGCATTTTTCCATTTTATTTATGTGTGACAGAGGTGGGCTTTTTGTTTTGGGTGATATTTGAGTTTTATTTTATACAAACAAACGGGGGCCAATTTCTATTAAGTTTCCTAGAAAAGAAGCCAAGCAAGAAAGATTACAGGCTAAATACTCAGATTGGAACTAAACGTTTAAGGGTTTTCGCAAATCAGGATCAAACGTTTCAAAACTGCCAAATAATGATTAAACGTTATTGAATCTAGCCAAATCAGGACTTTTTTTTTACGGAAATTGAGATGTGCCTTGCACGCGCCAATTTCTCTGTTTTCTGCAATACACGTCAGACTTTCTCACTCCTACATGGAAATTTCAGTTTTTTTTTCTTTTAAGTTTTCCTCAATAATTTATTTTTTCTTTTAATGTTTCAAAATCGCAAATATGGATTAAACGTTTTCCAGTTTAACCAAATATATCGTACATATTATTTTTGTAATCAGGTGAAATTAAATGTTCCTTCTTACTTTTAACTTACACTGAATCGATTCATATTTTATCTCTCTAAAACCTCATAAATCATATTAGTAAATCATATTCATTATATTTAAACCCACAGAAAATAAGTTCACATTTACAGAGCAAAAATATATATATAAAAATTGACTCATATGATAATAACAAATTTTAATTCGATTGATTATGAGTAGTTTTTAAGTAAAAA
Organism: Corchorus capsularis; assembly: GCA_001974805.1. Taxonomy (NCBI): domain Eukaryota; kingdom Viridiplantae; phylum Streptophyta; class Magnoliopsida; order Malvales; family Malvaceae; genus Corchorus; species Corchorus capsularis. The sequence continues at coordinate 22,453 of AWWV01016173.1, forward strand.
TGTAATATATAAATAAAAATATAATATTAAAATAATTAATAAATAACCGGGTTTGGGTTGTGGATACCCTAAGGTCACTACCCGAACCCTACCTGAACCCGTCATGGGTGCTAAAACTACTACTCTACCCAAACCCGATTATACAGTACCCTAACCCTACTTAATCGGGTCGGGTAGTGCCGGGCAGGGGCGGAGCTAGCTCATATTGAGTGGGGTCAAATGACCCCACTGAACTTTTAGAAATTTATTCTATAGGGCTTGTAAAAATTGTAAATTTCAGTGCTATATCTCATATTGACCTACTAAAATATGTGAAAAATCCATTTAACCCCAATAATTTTTTTGTTTGATGGAACTCCTTGAACTTATAACTTTCATAATTTCATTCATATTGAATAGTATCGGTAACTCTTTAATCTAAAATCTTTTATCCATATATTAATAAAGAAATTATAACCTTAGAAAAACTATAGTTTACTTTTCATATTTCTGTGATATACATCATTCGATCTACTTTTATAGTATTAAAACCATTTGAATTCCTTATAAGATTTTTTAAGATTTTGAACGTTTTAATATATCGATCTAGCACTCATCAAAATTGTGATAATTTATACCACCTAATATATGATATAATAAGGGGATTACTAAATACCGTCCCCTTTTACTAGGCACCGCCCCCCTTGGACTATTTTGCCATTTCCTTCAAACTTCAAAGTTTTCCATTCTCTCAAATTCTCTCAACTTTCAAACTTTCAAATATCAATCATTCAAACAAAATAACATCAACATTCATAGAGTAGCGACATCCGAGATGGGTAAAAGAATTTTCGGATTGAAAGAATGTTTTTTTTAAAGTAAAAAAACAAATATCTACTTATCATTAATCAAATATTAAAGTGCTCTTGCTAATATTGACCATACCCATTTAAACTAAATGAATTGTCCAATACTTATTAATGGACAAAAGGAAAT
>AWWV01016174.1:0-25334 GCA_001974805.1 Corchorus capsularis
TTTTTTTTTAATTTTTATTAAAAAAACCAAAAATTAGGGGCAATGTGCAAATGGGTCCCTGAAGTGAACTTAGTTGAAGCAATTGAGTCCCTCACCTAAAATTTTTTTTAAAAAAATTATATATATATTTTTAAAAAAATATTTTTTTCAATCAAAAAATATGACGTGACAGATGACACGTCAGCACAGTTGACGGCGTCACTGCCACATTAGCACAATTGACGGCTACTTTAACGGCTTCTAACGGAAAGGACCCAATTGCTCAGTTAACTCCACTTCAAGGACTAAATTGCATATTTTTTCACTTGAGGGACCAATTTGCTATGTTCGCTCCACTTGAGGGACCAATTTTGTACTTTTACCCTCAACTCACATCCCAATATCCCATGGTCAATCCTCAGTCTCAAGTCTCCTCCAAACCAATGAACCCAATGGCTAGCTTGCTTGGCCGAGTCTCTGCAATGGTGGTTCGTCGTCGATCGTCAACCCCTACAACACAAATGGGTCTCTCTCAGGATTTCAGACTCAGGGAAGTGTTATTGTTATTATGAAATTATTATATTAAATGCGAAAATAGTCAACGACACATAAGATAGAGCCATTAAAGTCCAATTCAAGAATTCAATTTCAAAGAGAGTGGGTATGGCCTTCTTTGGGTAGCCATATAGATATAGCTGATAGGTTGATAATAGGCCATGGCAAAGACTTATAAGAGCTGGAATTGGTTGGACAAGTTGCTGTCACTATTATTATCAAACAAAACTTTCACGAAAGAAAGACCCAAATGGACACATTTAGTAGACACCCATAGTTGACCGGCGAATCAATACATGATCATTGCCTTTTTCATTGGGACCTACATCTAACATGCTTCAATATGGTTGACTCTCTCCTTACCATCCATGGAGGGCATTTCCATTTTCCTATGCTTTACCATCATAATCATTCATTTACTTATTATTACTACAACTACTTATTATACTATATGATATTTTATTTTTTATTTTCATGTTTAAAATATTTAAATACTTCTTTCTCTTTATTCTACACTATAATACTCAAATTCACGTATACTGAAATTTGAATCTGAAATCTTAAGAGGTCCACGTACATATATGTATATGTATATAGCACGTATTTAATATTGAAATAGCAAAATTTTCATCTTATGTAATTGTCTACTTTTTTGTTGATTACTATAATTTACTTGCTATTGAACTTCTAAATGTAAGAATTTTAATTATATGATTTCTTTTAATAAATATATATCTTATTATATCAGAAATATTCTCCCACTAATCAAGATGGCAAGAGGTTAGGGTTTTGAGTTTTAGACCCACCACTCCTAATTAAGTAAATACGTCTCTATTTCCCTAATGTACCAAAAAGAAAATCCTTACTCTAGAAAAAGATCATTCCATATCTAAAGATTTTTTTTTGTTTAAATTACATATATCCGTATCTATTTAAATCATGTACATACGATCTCTCCTACAGATAAGATCTACCAGGACCAAAGGAAAAAATCAATAATATTGAAACCAAAAAGTGTTAATTGCGTATACACATGAATCCATACAAGAATGTCGACTAAATTTTAAGGATTGGGAATTAGTGGTCTAATTGCAGTTGTTCAACTGTCATCGTATACATATAGTCCACGTAAATGTACGAAAATTCAAAATTCTTAAGTATCATTATAAAGTTTGAATTATTTTTCTTAATGTTAGGTAAATTTCAATGTTGAATATTGAATTTTTGTACATGCGTGTCGCCGCATATATTAACTATGTCGCATTCACATACGTCGTGCATAAGGCATAAAAACTCTCCACTTTTCTACCTAAAAAAAAAATGCTCCACTTTGTTCACGAGACTAATCAAAAATCCTAATCTTATAATAAACACCAAAATATTATTCCATGGATTTCTAAATCGAAAATACTCAATTATTAAAACTGAAATATTCTCCCTTTTTTGGACTACTTGTTGTATGAAAAGCCCTAGCTTAAGCTATGCTAAAAGCTCTTCTCCAACTTGGGTGATTGTCATTTTAGTTTCCCACCAAATAAATATTCTAAAGCTAACCCGTAGTTTTGATTACTTCATGATATTTAATTAATTCTTTTATTCTTTTTGTTATTTAGAAATTGAGATTTATGTATATGCTTTGCAAATGCCTGCAGATTGCTTTGGGTTTGAATTACTTGAGATGTTAGATTCTTAACTTTGGTTTTTATGGGTTTTTTTTTCCTCCGTTATTATACTTAATTTAATTGAAGGCCGATTTTAAAAATTATTTCTTTTAATGAAGGAATCACGAGTGTGCTACGTACCACTTAAATTTAGAATAGAATATATATTGGGTGTTGCTAATCACCGCCCCCTTTTTGCTATTCACCGTCTCACTTTTTACGCTTTTGCCCTTTGCTTCATTTTGCTTCATTTTCTAAGATTTCAAATCCTTTGAAATCTTGAAACAAATTGAGATTTATGGTATATGCTTTGCAAATGCCTGTAGATTGCTTTGGGTTACTTCCTTGAGATGTTAGATTCTTAACTTTGGTTTTTATGGGGTTTTTTTTTTCCTCCATTATTATACTTAATTTAATTGAAGGCCGATTTTAGAAATTAATTCTTTTAATGAAGGAATCACGAGTGTGTTACGTACCACTTAAATTTAGAATAGAATATATATTGGGTGTTGCTAATCACCGTCCCCTTTTTGTTATTCACCGCCCCACTTTTTACGCTTTTGCCCTTTGCTTCATTTTCTAAGATTTCAAATCCTTTGAAATCTTGAAACTATCACGAACGTAGAATACCCAGAGAACTCCGGAAATGGACGATAACGTGTCGTATTTTGATGACGATGTAAGAAAAAAGCAGTTTTATGGAAATTTGGGGTTGATGCGCATGCCGCCCAGGGAAAAAAATGGGCGGCATGCCGTGGCATGAGCTGCCCAAGGAGGACGGCATGCAGTGGCACAACCGCCCTCCTAGGGTGGTTGGCCACAGCTCGTGCCGCCCTAGGAGGGCGGCTGTGCCACGGCATACCGCCCTCCTGGGGCGGCACGAGCTGTGGCATGTCGCCTTCCTGGGGCGGCACCAGACACGATATGCCGCCCTCCTGAGGCGGCACATGCAATTTTTTTTATATATTTATTAAAAAATAATTTTTTATCCATTTTAATTAAGATTAATTATTGTTAACACTTTTGTGTATTTAATATTGTGTATATTTGGTAATTAAATTTTTCAGGTTTCATTGGAAGATTTTGGTGGTGACGGGTGTTGTAGGATGCTTCCTTCTTTAGTATTGACGGACTTTTTTGTTCGATTTGAGTCTAATGCATTAATTTACAAATGTACAATAATGTTACTCCAATTTACAAATATAAATGTCATACATGTTTTAAATGTTCTGAATGTTAAAAAATGTTAAAAATACAAATCAATCGGCCAAACGCCACTTCGCTAAGAACTCGTTCAAAGCCACCTGATGCTGCTCCGCCAACTGTGGATGTATAGATTCAAGGTCGCGGATCGATGCCCTACAACCAGATATTGCGCGGCTGACCCACTAGAAATTAACAAACAAAATATTATAAGAAAAAGAAATTTTTTTCGATTTCCTTAATCCTAAACAAGTTTTAAGCAACTTACATATTCACCGTTGGAGCGAAGAGGCATCGCTGCAGATGGCGAACTGTCACTCAGCAGAAGAGGATGCGAGTGCACAACATACCAGTCCATGTAATCCGGGACACATGGTGCAGGATCGTCTTCAGCCTCCTCGTATTGATTGAAGGAAAGCATATTTTCCATCGGGAAGCCCTCCCACTGAGACTTGGCAAAGGTGTGAGGCTACTCGACTTTGTACAACTTTGCTGACCAGGACCGGACTACCTTAGTTGGAATTAGTATAGGGGGAGGGATGATCTGCACATACCCGAGCTGTCGTAGCACTCGTGATGGTTTGTATGGCTCAATCACATCACGATACTAAATAAACCCGGTATAGGCTGTCCTGGGCAGAAGAGCAACCGGAGTCCTCCCGTAGGGCAACCACGTCACTTGCATACATGTAGAAAAATGAACACAAGGAAATTAGTACATAAAATTATGGTATATATTGACCTATATAATTATTTAAAAAAAAAGTATAACGTACATCGGATGCGGTCAACTCGTCAAGACGGCGACGTAATGTGCTTAGGATCTATCCACCGATCGGACACTCCAGATGCAGGCTCGGGGTCTACCCGGCTGAGAACGACCTCTGAGGGGGCGGAATCATGGGAAGTACTCATATATCCATGCCTACAGTAGGGTCATGCAACCAGAAAGACCCTGATAATCTCCTCTACTCGCCACCCCTAACTGACGATAGAGATAAGCTAATGTAGCAGCTCCCCATGAATATGTGGGGACTTCAGCCACCCCCTCAGTAATCAACTCGTGCAGGGGGGACGGTCTAATCCGATTCCCACTCTTGTCGACAAACAAAGTGGTACCAAACATGGTCCAAATCCATGCTATTGCATGTGTCTCAGCCACCCGGCTGACCCCGCACAAACTGAAGACCGACTCAGTCAAAACTCCCCCACGTTCCCAGTGCTTACTGCTCAGGAGCGACGCATCAACGCTCAACTGCTGCATACAGGCTAACTGCAGCTCCTGAAAGTCCAAATCGAAAGTAATCAACTGTCCGGAAATGGGCACACCCAGAATATGCTGAACATCATGCAGCATGATGGTCATCTCACCAAACGGCATGTGAAACGTGTTCGTATCGGGCTACCACCGCTCGACGAACGCAGAGATCAGTGGAGGGTCAATCGATCCGGACATGGTCGAAGGGAGGTGCTGTAACCGAGTCCGGTCAACCATCGCCCGCGCCTTTCCAGGCAAGTTCTCGTACAATTGACACAACCTCTGGCAAATGTTTTTCTTGTTCTGGCACTTCAGGACGCCTCTCATTTGGCACATGAACATACGAGAGGCTACGTGCCCAAGAAAACTGGGAATGACGCTACCATCTCTAGGGCCACCATGCACTGCCTCAGTAACCACCCAGCTATCATTAGAGGTGCAGGCTCGTTTGGATCGTTTCGTACTCCCAAAAATTAATAAATGAATTAATAACAAAATTAATTTAACTAAAATCATTTACTAATCTAATAATATAAAATCAATAACTATTGTAACAAATCAAAACATTTATGTACCTGATGTCGATCCAGTGCTAGCAAACCGGCCTCCTACACCTCTCGTAAGAGGGAAATCAACACATGGGGGGGGGGGGGGGCTGGGAGTGCGAATCAGACGAAGTATAGTCCTTGGCCCCATCATAATAACCCGGCTGAGCAGCACCATCATAATAACCCGGCTGAGCACGCTGCAACTCATCAAGACGAATATGCTCCCTCACAACTGCTCTATCCCTCAGAATCTGAGTCTGTCTCTGAAGCTCTCTCTCCCTCTAAGCCTCTCTCTGCTCTCTCTGAGCCTCTCTCTCCCTCTGAAGCGTTGCCTCTCTCCCCCTGCGGGCGGAGGCATTTACACCGCGCCTCCTAGTGTGCCGCGGTCCAGAGCTAGTCCCCTCCTCCTCCTCCTCCTCTACTCATCTCGGCTACAACATATTAACAACTATAATTAATTAAACAAATGTAATTAATCGTAAATAAGTCTAATAAAAAGTAATTAAATATTAAATAATTAATCCTAATAAACTATTTAACAATAATTAATGTTAATTAATTTCAATATTCAAAATACATTAATCATAAATTAACTAATTCAAACTAATAACCTAATAACCTGATTAACAACAAACCCTAAATCTAAATTAATTTAAGAATAATTAATATTGAGTTAATAATTTTTTTTTAAATAACCTTGCCGCCCTAATGGGGCGGCACAGCCGTTGCAAGGCCGCCCCAGGTGGGCAGCTTGCCCTGGCAAGGCCACCCCAGGTGGGCGACTTGCCCTGGTAAGGCCGTCCCAGGTGGGCGACTTGCCCTGGCATAGTCGCCCATCTGGGCGGCCTTGCAACGGCATGCCGCCCCACTGGGGTGGCATCGTTCTTTTACCCTAGATCTATTTCTCTACATCTATTTCTCTAGATCTAGATCTGCAAAACATTAATTTTTATAAATCTTACCAGTGTAAATCTCATAGAAGCTTTGCCTCTGCCCCGATTCAAATCTGACATGATTTTTGATGTTTTAGAGTTGAATGGTTTAGAGAAAATGAAGTAAAGATGAAGAAGTTGTTTGAAGTAAATTTGTTTGAAGTAAAGATTTTAATTTGAAGGTTGTTTGAAGGTTTTAAAGGATTTGAAGTTAAAAAGTATTGAGAAAATGACAAAAGACAAAAGTGTAAAAAATGGGGCGGTGAATAGCAAAAATGGGGCGATGTTTAACAATTCAGATATATATTATGCAAACTAATCCGATTTAAGCATGGATATGTCTGGCCAAAAAAAAAAAACGTGGACATGCATATAGATCAAAGATTTTATTAAAAAATCAATATTATTAGAAATTAATTTATGTATGTCTATTCTCTAAAAAAAAAAAAAATTATGTATGTCTATATGTTCCAAATTGTCAATATATATGATGCCTAAAGAACAAAAACATCAAAAGTCAGCAGATAGTTATATATGTAAGTGTTTCTTCAAACTTTGTTTTGATGCATTCTTCAAACTTCAAAGTATTAATAATTGGGTAAATTACATATATATAGCATGTGGTTTGAGGTGAAATAAATATGCCCCTAAGATTTAGAATTTAACACTTAATTACTCTGAGTTTATTTTCCGTTAACATATATTTAACACCGTTAAATTATTTTTTCCTCTCTCTTTCCATTCTGTTTGTGAGTATAAAAGATTAAAAGTGTTAAGTATATGCTAAACACATGTCTTGTAATGAGTCCAGTACTATTCGACATCTCTTCTGACTTTGTTCTCCTCAGTTTTTCTTGTAAACGAGCGTTCTTTTCCTTGGCGTCGATGGCGATTTCTGTGGCGGAGACTTGGGTTTCTTGATCTCTACTTGCAGCTAGGGGTGCAAATGAGCCGAGCTCGGACACGAACCAGTCGTGTTCGCGAACATTTTACTTGTTCGAGCTCGCCTTGTGTTCGTTTAAATTTTTGATAGGTTGTTCGAGTTCGTGTTCGTTTATTAACGTCGTGTTCATGTTCGTTTATGTTCGACTCGTTTAAATGAACTTGTTCATGAACAATAAACGAACGTGTTCATGGACACTAATTGAGTCTGTTCACAAACAAATATTATTAGAAATATTTCATTAGAAATTAATTTATAATAATTACATATTATATCTAATAATACTCATTGTATATTAAATAAATATTCTAATATTTATTACATATTAATAAATATTTCTAATAAAATTTAAATATTATTTGAAATAACAAATATAATTACATATACATTATTATATAATCTTAATTAACGAAGATAAACGAGTTATTAACGAGCTATTAAACGAACACCAAACGAACACTAATCGAGCATGTTCATGAATATAAATGAACCGAACACCACTTGTTCGAGCTCGACTCGTTTATTAAACGAATACTAAAATTTTGTTCGAGTTTGTTCGTTTATCTTATCAAACGAGCGTAAACGAGCCCTAAGCAAACACAAACACGAGCTGTTCGTTGAACACCTTATTCATTTACACCCCTACTTGCAGCTTTAAATTGTTGTTGTGATTTCTTTGCTGATGAATTTGGCTACCTTTTGAGCTTCCTGGTGATATGATCTAGACTTCTTACTAGCAATATTTTCGCTTCTTTTCTTCTTTATGGTTTTGTTCTTGCTATCCCCTTCACTGTTTTCTTTACATGATGTAGACGATCTACAAGAATTCTGGGATTTCTCCTTTGAATTTGAATCCTCCTTTTGATTCAAACACCAGCTAGACTTTATAAGACTCGACTTTTGGATACTGATTGCTACAATATCTGCCCAGAAAAATAAACAAAACCCAAATCAAAACCATGATGAATGATGATCATCCCGATCATTATAAATTCTCTTAAAAAGGAAAACCCATTGAGGAAAACCGAAGAAAATGATTATATAATTATAAGTTTTATATACCTGTGTTGAGATCTGAATCGGCAAACTTGGCATTGAAAAAGTTAGTGAACAAGACCAGAATCTCCACACATGAAACACTGAAGCTGATGGGATGATGCTACAATATCATCTTTCTTCGTTGTCATAGTGATTTTTTGTTTCAAATATGTGAGAAAGAGGGAGAAAAGAGAGAAGAAACAAATTAATTTAACGGTGTTAACGGAAAATAAGTTCAGGGTGGTTAAGTGTTAAATTCTAAACCTCAAGAGCATATTTATTTCACCCCACACCACAAGATATATATATATATATATATATATATACATATGTAATTTACCCTTAATTATTTTATCAAAAGAAATAGTGAAATACTAACCATATATAGAGTATATAAATGGGCCCCTTGATCTCTAAAAAACAATTTGTGGTCGCCTTAGGGTGCTTCTTCAGTTAAAACACCTAGGAGGTCCCTAAACTGTCAAAAAATGTTTAATTTCATTTATGTACTAAAAAACGATCAATTTAGTCCTTATACTTATAGGATTTGGATTAATTTAGTTCATGTACTTACACAATTAGGTCAGTAAGTCCAATTGAAAACAACACAATTTGGATCAATTGAGTCAATTGAGGACTCAACTCAATTGACCCAATATTTTGAGTACATGGACTAAATTGATCCAATATTGTGAGTATAGAGACTAAATTGATCTTTTTTTAGAACATGGACAAAATTGAGCATTTTTATATTGCACAAGAACCTTCTGGATAGTTTGACCGTTTATCTTCACTATATATTTGGCTTAATGTACTTTTTCACCCTTGAACTTTCTCCAAAAGGTAAAATAAGCCCATAAACTTCAATTTTGACCAATTGTACCCCTATACTCTCAAATTTTGCCAGATAAACACTTCTTATGTGAGAAAAAGTCACGTCAGCATGCATGTCAATTTAGGGTAAATTTTCTGGAAAAGAAAAGAAAATTAAAAAATTATGAAATTATTTTCAGAAAATTTATTTTCATGTCACCAATCATTTGTTTTTAAATTTTTCTTTCACTTCTTGAAAATTTACCCTAAACTGACGTGGGATTTTCATGCCATGTGGCATGCTGGTGTTGTTTTTTTCTAATAGTAGAAGGGCTTATTTGGCAAAAATTGAGTTTTTTTGGGGGCTCAATTGGCCAAAATTGAAGTTCACGGGCTTGTTTGACATTTTTCGTATAATTCAGGGGCCTTTTCTTAAATAAGCCCTATATATTTGATAAATAAACAATTTGCACTCTAAAGTGAAAAGTCTCTCAAAAACAACTTAAAGATATAACCAATTTGTTATGTTTAACATGACTGAGTGCCTTATATTCAATTTGAGACTCTTCATTTATTACCAATTGGTTTTAGGTTGGATCTTAACATGGTATCAAAGCTCAAATCTGTCTCGTTGCCCTTAATTCAGTTGTCCGTGTGTATGCCCCGGACTCAGTTCTCAATCTATTGCGTGATTAAATCACACATCTGTTATGTACAAGTTGTGCATGTACAATTTTTTTTTATTATCATTAATTACCTACTAAACAAAACTCACATTCCATTATACTTGAATTCATAACCTCACGGTTTAGACACGATACACTTAGAACAAGGATAGTTTGATGCATGTAGTTCTAATATGGAAAAATGGGGTTCAATTCAAATCTTTATTTTTATCTAAATTTTTTTTATTAAAAGCATTTTACCACAAAAAATAAAATAGTTATCAGAGAGGCAAGGCTCTTTAGTTACGATGAGTTTTCAGAAGGTTGCTCCTAGGTATTTTGGCCCTTATAAAATCCTGGAACATATTGGTGTAGTAGTTTACATGCTTGACCTTCCTGCCTCTTCACAATTGCATCCAGTTTTCATGCGTCACAATTGAAAAAATAGAAGCTTAGGGCTAGACATGCCATTGGTTCACAGCTTCCTACTCCAGCTCAAGGACCTGGACTTGAGGTTTTGGCCATACTGGATAGGAGAATGGTTAAAAGAGGCAGCATTGCAGCAACAAAAGTGTTAGTCCACTGGAAACATTCATTTCCAGAGGATGCCACTTGGGAGTTCCTCTATGATTTGCAGCAGACGTTTCCTCAATTTCACCCTTGAGGACAAGGCTCATTTGAAGTAAGAGGAATTGTTATGTGGAAGATTTGCAGCAAGCAATTGGTAATTAATTGGTTACAGTTTGTTAATGTTGATAGCAAATTATAAACCTGATATTATCCAATAAGCACGTGATTTACTTTGTTATATAAACAACCATTCTAAATAGAAACCCAAATTCATTGTGAAATAAAACCATTTTCCCTATTCTTCTTCTTAACTCTTTATTACTCTCAGGCGCTTATTCTCGAAGGCTATTCTTCCTTCTTAGCTTTCATGGATTGTCTTCTTTTTCTTTCCTCATATCATAAAGCTATTTCAAAGAGGAAAAGTCAAATTTTAACGATACTATAATCGATTCCCTTTGTTAACAAACATAGATAAAAAAAAGACTTATGTACCATTTTCCCCCTTGAACTTGTAGGGTTTGGACGTTTTGTCTCATGAACTTCATTTTTGGACATTTTACCCCCTGAACTTTAATTTTGGAACCTTTTGCCCCCTCAACCTAACGGCTCCGTCAAGTTGCTGACGTGGCATTGCCACATGGCAATGTCACGTCAGACGAACCAGACCCGTGGCAATGCCACGTCGGACAAAACCGCTGATGTGGCAATGTCATGTGGTATTTCTGTGCAACATGGCAATGCCACGTCAGCAACTTAACGGAGCTATTAAGTTGAGGGGGGTAAAACGTCCCAAAATTGAAGTTTAGGGGGCAAAATGACCAAAATTGAAGTTCAGGGGGCAAAATGTCCCAAAATTGAAGTTCAGGGTGCAAAATGACCAAGATTGAAATTCAAAGGACAAAACATTCAAACGCTACAAGTTTAAGGGGAAAAATGGTAGATAAGAAAAAAAAAAACTACTGATAATAGGCCTAACACATTCTTTCTGGGTAACAACAAACTACACATATGTATATTTTATTATACAGACATTAGAGGTCGGCTGGAAAAAAGCATAAAAGGGGGCTAATTAGATAAAGAGAACTATTTGGCAGAAAAAAAAAGATAAAGAGAACTAAGAGGTTACTTTTATTCAGTTTGCAATCAAGCACTGGATATATACAAAATACGAAATAAAAGTCATCTTTATCGTCTAATTTATACTAATTATAATGTCAAAACCTGAGTTTGTCTCACGAGTTGATTCAGAGACAAACTCAGTGGTAAGTTTCTGTCCCTTGGATTTGGTTACCGGTCCTGAAACTGAGAAATTTGGTTCTAGTTCACTAGAATTCTTGCTTTTTCCTTCCTTTGTGTCCTATGGTTGTAAGTAAGTTTGGGCTCGTTAGAGAGAACCCAACGATCTCCAAGAGTCAAGTACTCAAGAACTTTCTGAAATTTTCCACATAACTTTGCAAACCAGAAACTAGTTTGTTTAAACATACACAAACATAACCACCAAGAACTACCCTCCTAAAAAGCAGCAATTAAACTACCCAATTAAGAAACAGTCATAAACTTATTCAAACATAATTAACTGCCCTACTACAGGTGGCAGTAACTTAAACACAACTTAAACACAACAACATAACAAACTAAATTAATTAAAACTAAATAGCAACTTTCTTCAATCCTTCTTTGCTTTGCGCCCATAAACCTTGTCAAAAGGTACCACTTTAGCCACCAATTCATACTCTAACTTGCTAGGGACTGTAACACTCAGCTTTTAAAAATGTAATACAAAATAAAAACTATCAATCTTAAATAAAACTACCAATTAGAGGATAAATATAATATTTAAATTTTATTTATATCATTTAAAAAAAACTACCCATCTTAAAAAAACTGCCACAAATTATCTTAAAATTATTTTACTTTCATATACACTCACGTAGTGAGTATCGTGTGTCTTGTATTATATTAAGAGTAATTATTTGATACATTAACAGTGTAAATTTTGGACTCCACAAGTGGATTGAGAAGTTGACATATGTCAATTTTCTGAATTAATTAAATTTTAAATATTTCAATCTAGTCTCTATGAGACACATATCACCTTTTTAGAGCCGCGCGTACAGTCTGCTAAACTCCACTGACAGTATATTGAATAATTTTTGTTATATTAATTGCCATAAATGGACTCTTTTTTCTTTTTCTTTTTATACCTAAGATAAGAACTATAATGGAAATATCTTAGATTAAAATTATGACTGCGAGTATCATTCTCATATTGTGTCATACATATTATTAATCGATTCTTATCTTTTATTTTACCTTCCTAACAAGAAAATCGAAAATTATAATCTATAGAAAAGGGGCAAAAAGGCATACGCTGATCACACAAATTATTAGTAATATTAAGATTAAGAGATTGGTCCCCAAAAATTTTTAATTAGGTGACTAATATAAATTGAAACATGTTCTTCGAGAGTATAAACATGCACTTTATTGAAGAATTTGACACATTTTTCAGCTAGCAAAAAACAAAGATGTACAAGTTGAAATGCGCATGCACTAATTTATGTTTTATTTATTTATTTATTTATATATGAATAAGAATATATTGCTATAAAAAGCTCTAATCTATACAAAAAGTATTACTATAATTCTCGTCTCTCCTCGATCATCCACATCAACACTCTTATTAATTGAATGGTTTTAAGATTTGGGTAAGAACAAGCATTATAAAATGTGTCCATGTATATCCTATATATTTTCCTCCATACATCTTAATCTTGAATAAATCTCAACTCAACTAGTTGCAACTTGAAATGATTTTCGCAAGAAAAACAATTATAGTGGGAAATGTGGGGGAGGGCGGAAACGAGAGAATTGCTTTAATATACACTTTCTTCTAGTGGGATATATATTGGGAAATCTAGTACTAATTAGAAGTTCGATAGTATCAGGACCAACAATATTTTTTCTTTTCTTTTTCTTAAATTTTTCGTGGATTGGCTTTGCAATTTCCAAAACCAATTGAAGGCCACATGACCATACAGATAGAGGGCATGCTATAATTGGAAGTGCGGAGAGAGAACACTAAATTAAAAACTTGTAAAATACGTGTCATAAAAAACAAACACTTTTTCCCAATAGAAGGAGACGGGGTGTTTAAAATAATTAAGAAATTGGCTATACCTAATTTGCAATTTGGGAAAATTTGTAAATGAACTTATGAAATCAAGATGTGTGACTAAGATTTCATCTCAAAACTTAGGTGCAGCAGGATCCTGCACTACCTTAATTATATATATTTCAATTAGGAAATAAAGGCTTTATTTTCCTAATATTGGACCGAAATTAATTGAATAATAATTATTTTCATAATTCATTATTATTATTATTATTGTCAAGAAATAATGACAGCGTAATAAGAATTAAAATCATGCTGCGCGGCCTTCAAGCACAGTAAAGAGTTGATTCTTCAATCAAGTGCAGCAACTATATCATACTGCGCGTAGAGACATGAGATGCGATATGGACTTACTATATGCGGCATGTCTAACATTATTTACAGTCTAATATCATGGTTAAGCCACCCATACTTTATGCTGTGCAGTCTTCAGATGCAACAAGATATCAACTTTTACATATTGTTCAATTAAGGACAATTTGGAGAAGTAAGCCAATTTCACTAAGTGAAGCATGCCAATTCCAACAAAGACTCTTCACAATGTTATCTTAGGCTCAAGGTGTGCTCCTGGTGAAATCTTGGCTCAATCCGACTCAGTTTGTAACTTTTCCACAGTTTTCAATTAAGGACACGGGCTCGGAAAAGGTCAATTTCAAGCAAGACATGACACCATTTTCATGAAGCCATGTTCATAACGATAAATAAAGGTTCATTGGTTCATGGCTAGTCATTTTCGTGCCTTAGCCCATTTGACCATTTTTGGTAACTTTTGCAGGTTTTTCAATTAAGGACAAGTGGCTTTCTGCCCTGGTTTAAGCCATTTTCTTAGTTGATTTCTATTATTTTCGAACCATAGGCTAAGTATGTTTAAGTTATGATTATTTTCGTGGCCTTATGGTTCAAGATCAAAGTCAAGTACGTTTGGGTTGTTTCGTCACCAAATTCGTTATTTCGCTCAGTATAGATGCAGCGCAGGAACACGTGTAAATGCACTAGGTTGGTCAAGAATCCAGAAGTTGCATGAAGTTCGTCACACAATATAGTTTCTCATGGTATGTGGCGTTGGAAGGCACATCAAGTCAGAATAATAATTTCCTAGAAGTTTCCTTGATCGCGCAATAGGAAGTGCACCAAAGACGACGCAGGAAGGTTGTTGCACCGAGCTAAAGACTTGGTGACCAAGCAAAGCTTACTTTGGGCCAAAGATCAAGCCCATTTCGTGGCCTATGTAAGGAGGCCACCCCCTGCTCTTCAAAATACACATCAACAAATTCAAACAACACACAAACTTGTCCTGCTGCAAAATCAAGTCCTGTGCTTTTTCTCTGAAAGTTCTCCATTATTTTTCACTTTTTCATACAAGTTCTTACTTATTCTTCTTGTTTTCCTTATTTCAATCTTGTCTACACAAGATTGTCTCTTTGTAATCCGTTGCAATCCAATCAAATAACAATCTTTTTGTTATTTTCTATTATGTTCATTGGAAAACCTTTAATCACTATTGTTCACAAGCAATCTTGGATCAATGATTTAAATGTTTCGGTGTGACTTGATCCAGAACCCTATAATTCGTCTGATTGTTCCAAGTTTGATATTTTACTTTCAAGTTTCACAAAAAGTTTTTGTTATTTTTCTACAAAAATAACTGGCACGCCTGAAATGTCTCTCTTTCCTCAAAGAGATCTAACGCCAAAGAACCTTTTGGGCGCACAAGGAAAATTTGTCGCAGCAAAAATAAAAGGTTTATTTGTACTTGATTGAGTGCTTCTTGGAGCATTAGACAAATGCATTCACCGTTCAGTTGAATATGTTTTTTAGAATACAATAATAGGAAGTTTCATTATAATGAAATATCTCGATATATCCAAATATTTAATGAAAAATCACATGAATATATCAACATTATAAATTACCTTATAACGTTTGTCGTGATGTTCATTCCAGATACAATGTTACCACTTATGTTATTTCAGAATATAACGTATCGGATTATGTCAATTCAGGAAAAAATTAGACGAGGTCGTTTGTTGGTATTACACGCGCCAATAATTAATGTTAAACAGACCACGTGGAATTTTGTAGCCACATGGCATTTGAAAAAAAATAAAAAAAATTGATTTTTTATCAATAAATTCAAAATAAATAAAATAATAAATATTAAAAATAAATGAAAATAATTTATTTAAAAGAAAAAGGCTAAACTAACCCATTTGACCATAACTAATCTAACTATTTCCCAAATCAAATCCCTAAATCCTCTCGTCGTTCAATCTTTCAAAATCCAAACTCTTTCTTTTTCTTTTACTTGTTTTCGTTGTTCATAACTATTTCAGAATCGATTGCCTCTGTTATTTCCTTTCTTTCCTTTTTTTTTTCCTCATGTTCTCTTCCCCTTTCCTTACGTTCAATCTGTTAATTTGCTAGAAAACAGAGCTCTAACGGTGCTTCCCAATACGACCATGTCCAGCACTCATGTAGCTGCACTTCTTCTTGAAGCAGGTTGTCAAGATTGGTGTAGATCTGAAGAAGGGTTGCCATTTTCAATAAATTGGTTTAGGGGATTTGCTTTGGTAAATGGTGGGTGTTGTTTTTAGTTTTTCTTTTTAAAAGCAAGAAGAAATCTATCAATTTTTGAGTGATGTGGGTTTGAAGTATTTACAACAAATTGTGTTTTTAGAGATATAATTAGAGGCAATTATGTCTTCTGCCACTATATTAGAAGAATTAGAGTCAAATATAGCATTAGCCACTATTTTTATTGTTATTTGCTTCCAAATCATAATTTTTTGAGGCAAATCAAATATATGCTGTAGTAAGACAAAATAATTGTCGTTAAATCATGAATATTAGAGGCCATTATCATTTGTTACTATTTTTGATACTATTCGCCTTTAATTTACAAAGCATTTGATTCAAAATTGTGGGAAAATGAAAATTTTCCTAAGAAAATTAAATAAAAAGGAAATAGAGAGAGTCCCAAATATTTTGAATTGCTGCCTATTACTCTATTTGTTTTAAAAAAGAATCAACTGCAAATTTAGAGTTACCATAAAACTCTAACCAACTTCACCTTTTATTCACCATAAACTGATATGTGGAGGAATTGGATAAGCTTGATGATTCAATAAGATTCAGTTACAAAATTCAGTTGGAAATTAGTTGTAGTAGTTACAAGTTGTTAGTTTATTATTGCACGTGTTGTATTTCACTTTCACATGTGATTCATTTTGATCCAAATGTATAAATATATTCTGTTGTAACCGAGACTCGTTATCTTGATAAATAATAATCTTTCCCATGTTTTCTATTCTTCTCTTGTTCATACCTGAAGCCTATCTCGAAGACCATTCCTTTTCCTGGTTTTCCTGATATTGTCTTCTTCTAATTCTTCTCATATCAATTGGTATCAGAGCCCTCTTTCCTAGAACCCAAAAAATGACAAAGTCGCAAGCTTCAGATATGCAGAAATTGGAGGCCACCTTGCAAGAGATTCTTGGCAACATTTCAGGGCAAGAGCAACGCATTTCTGCCCTGAATTTGCAGTAGAGTCAGATTATGAGCCAACTCCATAGACCATAGTCCTAAGTCCTCAGTTTCTTCCAGGCAAAGCGTTAATGGCGACAAGAACTCACACATCAACATGAGACAAACTCGAGTTGATTTTGCCCATTTCGATGGCGAAGACTTGAGTGGATGGCTCTATCGCTGGAATCAATTCTTTGTAATTAATCAGACCCAGATGATTCCAAAGTGCAACTGGCAGTGATCAACTTTAAAGGAAACGCCTTCATTGGCACAAGAACTAGGTAAAGTATAAGGGAGGAAGTCGGATTCTTAACTGGAACGAGTTTGTGTTGGCTTTGGAAGAAAGATTTGGTGAAGAACTCTATGATGATGCATTGACAGAGCTTTGGGCATTACGACAAACAGGTCCTATGCATGTCTTTGTCATTTAAAAATTATGGGCTTTTATTGTTTTGCAGAATTATTCCCAAGTTAAGTATGCAATGGTTGTGAATGTGATGGGAATGATTGATTAAGGCAAAAATTACTGTTTAGCTTTAAGAAAGGAAGGAAATATACAGTTTAACTTTTGCAGATTTCAAATGCTTTAAATCCAATTTTTGCGTTTTTGCTGTTATTATTATAGTTATTACTTACAAAAAAAAAGGGAAAGAAAATTTAGGTTGAATAATCCTTTTATGTTTCTTGGTTGAATTGCAGGAATATTGACGGTGGACAGTGGCTGCTAGTTTTAAGGTTGAATGTTTTTGGTGTTTATGTTGAGTTCTTGATGAAAAGGAGTTTGATCTTATTTTGCAATGATTTTTTGGAAAATTGGTGTTAGTGGAGAGTGGAAATTGTTTAGAGAGATGAATTTAAAAGAAAAATAAAGTGATTTTTTATTTCCATGTTGGCATACATGTGTCGTATAGTACAGAATGTCAGATTGCATGTAATACAGATACCCTAGCCAATTACAATTTTGCCTGAATTGACACAATCTGATAACGTTATCTCCTGAAATAACACAAATGGTAACATTGTATCCTTAATTGAACATCGCGGCAAACGTTATATCTTGAATTGAGTATTTAGCGGTTTATTAGGTTGTCAATTTGACGCAAAGACTGATTTGAGCCGATTTTGCAACGTTATGGTCTTCATTAATCAAGTTAAAAGGTTAGGCCCTTATTTGAACATTTTTACAAATGCTAGGGACCAATTTGAACATTTAGCCCAATTTTTTAGAAAGTGAATTTAAGTCTATTTGATTTCCATTATAGTCTCTTCATATTCATGATTCTTGCGGTACCAAAACAAACATTCATGATCCTCCAAAAAAAATATTCATGGGTCTTCTTTTAATTTGGCTTAATGTAACAAAAAGGCCCCTGAACTTTTCGTCAATGGTCAAATAAGTCTCTGAACTGCCAATTGTGTCATATAAGCCTTTATGCTGTGAGAAAAAGCCATGCTAGCATGCCACGTGTCCTGAAAATACGACGTCAATTTAGGATAAATTTTCTGAAAATGAAAACAAATTTTAAAAATTAAATGACTGGCGGCATAAAAATAAATTTTCTGAAAACAAATTCAAAATGACTATGTTTGGTGGTGGAGAACATTCTCCATTTTCCATCTCCAAAAATATCAAAGAAACCAGGTAGTGATACAAAATGTGCCAATAAAAACAAGCATATTTTTAGAGAATGGAGATGACAATGGAGTGAGAATGAATAACATATTTATTTTATTTTGAGATTTTTACTCCTTTGTCATCTCCATTCTCCAAAAATATACTTGTATTCATTGACACATATTGTGTCACTACCTAATTTCTTTGATATTCTTGGAGATGGAAAATAGAGAGTGTTCTCCACTACCAAACATAGAAAATTTACCCTAAGCTGACGGGCCATTTTCAGGCCACGTGGCACGGCTTTTTCTCATAACAGAAGGGCTTATCTGGACAAAATTCGTAGGGCTTATTTGGCCGAAATTGAAATTCAGGGGCTTATTTGACCGTTGGTGAAAGTTTAGGGACCTTTTTTTTAAATATATTTGTTGTTCACTTATACTATATATAAAAGTACGAGTTTTGTAAAATTTTTGAATCGACCATTATACCTTTACTTTTCTAACATATTTCTAAAACTACCATTATACAATTAATATTTTTATTTTCTTATAATTTTCTTAACACGTCTTATTTGATTAAATGACCTAGCAACATAGTGTTACATAAAGTTTGGATTCAACGTACTATTACATAAATTTAGATTTGATTAAATTTAATTTTCTTAACATACCTTATTTGATTAAATTACCTTCCTAAATGAAATTCTATGTTGGCTAAACTTCTAACACTAACACTAGCAAAATTAAAATTATTTTTAAATTTGTTATAGTTCTACTTCTTTGTATCATTTTTTTATTATTATATTTATAAAATTATTGAATTTAATCAAATAAAAATAGAGTTTTTAGAATAACTGTACAAGTTTATTTCTAAAAAATTGTAAAATTTAAATAATGTCATTTAAGAAATATATTTTAAAAATTCTACTATATGCAAGTTTTTTTAATTAAATTAGTAAAATGGTAAAAATAAAATAGGTATAAGGATATTAGATTTAATTAAATAAAAATAGAGTTTTTAGTTGAGTAAAACTATAAAAGTGTATTTAAAAATTCTAATATATATAAGTTTTTTTTAATTAAAATAGTATAATGGTAAAAATAGAATAGTTATAAGGATATTAGATATTATTCAATTAAATAAAAATAGAGTTTTTAGTTGACTAAAAACTAGTATAAAAGTTTAAACAATGGCATTTAGTGGGTTTTGATATTTCTGTTTCTTTTTCATTTAATTTCATTGTTTTTTGTATCCAGCAGATTTCCTTTGTGATTATGGACATAGCTTAATTTTATCTCTTTCGGCATCATTATCATATTTTAGTTATTCTGTTTTTATTGCATTAATTGATATGATCGTTTCATTTCATACTAATTGGAGTACTAAATATAAGTTATGCTATTATTGTTATCAATATATATTCCAACAATATAATTTGTTAATTATATCGTCTCATCTCATAGTAATTAAATTACTAATTATAATAATTACTATTACTATTATTATCACGATAGATAACGTGCAATGCATGTACAACGTATGTGCAATGCACGTGCAACGCACGTGGAATTAGTGATAACTAGTTTCTAATAAGTGACCAACAAATTGAGACATACTAAAACGGAAATGTAGACAAAGAATATGAAACTGAGGGGGTATATATTAAAATCCATACAATATATACTAAACCTTATTTGAGTGGGCTAATGAAATTACTAAAGGCTCCCAATCAGGATTAATAAGGAGCAATCATTTTGTCTTTTCTCGCTTGCCGGATTACTAAAAACCCGTCAATCAGTTTCCTGCACATCCTTTTTTTCCTGCCCTTTTTGGTAATTGACTGTTTGGTCACTTAAAATTGTTTTCTCTTTCTTCCCGGACATAAATATGTATATTTATGTATATTCTTGTTGTTATATATTCTAAAACATAAACATTCCTACAACCCAAAAATATAAAATACAATCATTCTAATAAAAGATATTTATTTATGATTCTCTTTGAAAAAAGAAATTTGCTTATGAATCTCTTTGAAAAAAAATGATACCAACCACAAATCAAATATTTCCAACGCGCTAGGTGCCAATGCAGGCGACCAACTTGTCATCGTGAATTGAATTGGGTACTTAATTATTAATTAAGAGAGATTATTTCCTCCCACATGTAAATTATGGACCCAACAAGACATACACATACAAGAAACTAACAAAAGCAAAATTTAAGAGAACTTTGAGGGAGAAAGGGGGGGGGAGAGAAATTTGAAGAGACAAGAGTCATCGTGAGACAAGAGTCATCGTAAAAGATTCTAAAGAACTTTGAGAAAACTATCGAAATAAGCACCTTCTGTTTCCGTGACAAGGATAGCCTCAAACTCTTTGTGATCCCCTTCTCCTCATGCATTTGATTTGGAATTGAAATCAACCGATCATCTACATATTGATGATCTATTCAACTCTATTGGTTGATGCTTTTCAAGGGCTTCAAAAAGAAGTGTGGGGCAAGCACTTAACAATTATTCTAATTTTGCCTTTTTGAGAGATAGACAAGTCATTCACCCTTTTTAACAAAAAAAAAAAAATACGATTTTCAACAATTTCAGCTCTACCCTAATGACATTTTAGACCAGTTTGTTTCTTTTTGTTTTTGGTTTTTTAGACCAGTTCATTTTTACTGCCAAAAAAAAAAAGACCAGTTCATTTCAGGTTGGTTGTACATGTACTCAGATATTTTTGCCTTTTACTTTCCCAATAGAAAATGAATTACATCTTATCTGAAGTAAGTATGTTGCTTTCTCCTTTCTCATGAAGTTATTTCATATTTTATCAACATATTATAAGAAACCATAAAGGGAGGAAGTGAAATTACAAAAAAAAAAATTCTAACCCAATCATCATATTGAACCAAGAGCAAATGGTGAAGACTATTTTAGTCATTTCATATTTAGTTATTTTGTTATTTAGGAAAATTGTTAAGGGTATTTTTGGAATTTTGTTAAAGAATATAATAATTGTTATATATATTAATCTTTTAAAGAATAAATATATGATGTTCAAATTAGAAGTTCTTGCTTCTTTTTCTTATTATGATCTTTTCCAATTTCCACTGGTCTTTTGCTTATAGTGGCTGAATTATTTCAATTATCTTTATTGCATAAACTTATTCCATGTCATTCTCATTATATCTAGTTTGAGAATGTACAAAGGAGTGAAATATATGCCATTTGGGAAGTGCATTATAGAAAATTATTCCACATATGTCACTATCAAAAATAGCTAGGTTGAAAATTAAATTCTATATATCTGATAAAATTCTATAAATTATTAATAACTGTTAATCTATAATGCATTTATCTTTAAGTTTCGATCAATATTCTCACATTTGAGCTAAAATATTGCATACCTGCTTAATAATTGAGAATCCAAATTAATTTACTTCAAAAAAAAAAGAGAGAAAAGAAAATCCAAACTAATTAATGTATATAATAATCATCTTAGAAATACTCGATTATTATTTTTCATTGTCTTCTTTATTTATGTCTTTTTAGCCTTTTGGGAATGATACAATGAAACATCTAATTATCTTTTGAATCTAATTTACATAAATTACTTTTATTAGTACTTTGATGTCTACATCATTGGCAACACACACACACACAAAAGGTTCCCAAATCAAACATCATATAAGCTTTTACTAGGGATAACAAAGAGAAGATGATTCCAATCCAATATTGTTTGAAGGTATGAAACTTGTAACCTACATTTCTAATTAGAAGGATGAGAAAGAATATATTATAGAGAAACACAACTATTGCATTTTGTTTTCATCTAGAAATTGTTAATATATAACAATAGATCGCTTGAGATTTGTTGCTACTTTGGTCATATATGTATGCTTGTGTATATGTATCTGTATTTTTTTTTTAATGAAAAGGGTAGCAATTGAGATTAAATTAAAATGTGTCTAGCGAAAGAAATTCCCATACAATCCGCAATAATAATATCATACACAAAAGTAGGGAGTCTATCAAAAATAACAAAATGTCCAATATTCTCGGAAACAGAAAGCTCCCTTCCATAATTTGCCATGGCATCAGCGGCTCTATTAGTCTCTCTATATGAGTGCCTGAGTTTGAAGTTCAAAAAACCTCGCCTCAATAACCTGCAGTCATCAATCAAGTCCCCGAAAGGGTGAGAATTAGAATCAACTGAATCAAGCAAGTGAATAATAACTTGTGCATCCACATTAACAAGAAGATTCTGCACCCCCAAGTCCAAAGCAAGTTTTAGGCCATCTCTCAAACCCCAAAGTTCAGTCATAAGGGAGTTGACCATACCAAGTTTCCTAACATAACCACCCATCCGGTCACCATATTCATTCATGAGAAGACCTCCAGATCCAGCTGCTTTAGGATTACCCTTACATGATCCATCTGAGTTGAGCTTAATCCACCCCTTAGGAGGTGGTTACCAGTATATATATTTGCAGACATCACCATTAATCAAGTGGCATGATAAGTTTTTTTTTTTTTTAATCAATAATTCATCTCAAACCCATATTTTATATTTTATTATTTACTATTTGGAACAAGTTGGGGAAAGAAATAAACAGGAGTCGAATTTAATTTGGACATCTCAAAGCACACAGTTGATTCATAATCCACTAAAGAAAATTACAGAAACCAAATTAACCAAAAACAAACCCTGAAATTACCTACTGAGATGCCTCTGATTACAAAATTCAGCCTTGATGAAAAAATTTCAAAAATCTTAAGAATTCAGGAAAAGAGAAAAGGAAGAAGGCAAGTTGGATAATTGGTGTTTACAAATTATAAGGTTTTAGAGAGAGAGAGATATACATATATATATATATATATAATCATAAATTATTATAAAATATTTATTGTATTTTAGTCCAAATTACTTTACTAACCATTCGCGTTTGAAAATGAAGCTTATTAAATTCGTATAATAAATTACCCATTCTGGTGCCGAAAAAAAAAAATTACCCATTCTATTCCACATTATTTGTCCTATGTTAACTTTTTTGTCAATCAACTTTATTTTTGACCATTAATTATTAAAAAAATATAATTTTAAAAATTTTAAAAAAATAAGTTTTGGAAAATTTAAAACTTAAATTTTTCAAAACATATTTTTAAAAATTTTTGCATATAATTTTTTTTATAAATAATAGTCAAAGATGACTTTGTTTGACTGAAAAATCAATATGCAAAACAAATATTTGGGGACAAAGGAGTTTTTCTTAGTATTATTATAAAAATCAACATCATATATAGGAGTATTTTTTTAGTATAATTAATTAATTAATTAATAGAAAACAAAAGAATTAAGGCATTCAGCGTACCATGTAAAACTAAAACAAGTGTCAAAACCAGAGAGCCAGTTAATTCAATAGTAGCTCTATGATGATTTTGAATTGAAGTACTCCTATCAAATAGTATCAGAAGTGTTCGAAAAGCATTTTTTAATCTAAAAATTCTAAAATATCAAGAAGTAGTTCAAAGATTCTTTCTTAAAGTGAACAACTTAGAAATGTCGAAACTTGAAAAAGATTTTGAGAAATACTCTCCTCCGTCTCTCTAATTACTAATTAGGTTGAGTCGCAATCACACATTTTTTTCTGTTGAATTCCACAACTTAGTGGAGCAGTCAAAGCTGGCAACCCTTTCCTTACCCTTACCCAGCTAGCATTACCAAATCTCTAATGTTTTATGGCTTTCTTCTGTTGATCCATCCATCTCTACCATGGCAACAGCTAGAAAAGTGCTTCTTTGGGTTTATTTCAAGGCTACATCGCAATCAACTAAGGTAGAGTAGTGAACAAATTTTAGCTTTTCTCTCTTATTAAAAATATAACATGACGATCTTTGTCTTGTACACATTTCTAAGTTATCATGACTTTAATTTGGGTGAATTATCATGATATGTAAGATTAGGTTAAAATTACCCCCAAATCTGATTGAATTTTCTCAACCTTAAACACATTTTTGCCAACATGATAGCATAAAGCATGGTCCTAAATATTGTACCACACATACTTCAGATCATGGTACTTTGATGATAACATTACAATGGGAGCAGGTAATATTACTTACATTATATAGATATATACATCACCTGTCGGCAAAGTTTCTAGATTTCACAAGTCAGTTAAAAAGGTGATCATTTCATAAGAGACATGTCCCTTCAACCCCATACCAGCAATCTCCTACACTCGAGTTAATATATATGTATATAAGGTTCAATTAGATTAATTATCAATTAAGTTATAGTAACACCCGAGTTGTTAGCTCAACTGGTAGGTGTACCGTGCCTGAACCGCGGTCCAAGGTTCAAGTCTCACGGAATGTGAGTTTAGTTTGTAATTTATTTATTTGTGTATTTGATAGGTAGATGGTTTATGGTAGTTTCTTAGTTTGAATTGATTTCTTATTTAGATGTTTGGGCATATAGAGATTTATTCTGATTGTAATGAGATTTCATGTATACTTACTCAAAAAAAAAATTAAGTTATAGTAAATCTCTTCCCTAAAAAAAAGTTATAGTAAATCTCGCACTAAAAAGGGTTATGGATTGGTAATAATGGACTAAAAAGGAGAAATTATTAGGTGGGACGGACCCACCACGTCATCCATGGGACTAATCAATGGAATCTTGCCATGTCAAATGATCTCCTATATCATTAGTTGGTCCCATAGATTACGTGGTGGGTCCGTCTCACCTAATAATTTCTCGTTATAATGGAATTCCCATGGTTCGACAAAATGAGACTCAACGTGTATGTGATTGATATTTGCCACGTGTTTCGACCGAATGAATAATTTTCTACAT